>BPLR01013749.1:0-54059 GCA_021605095.1 Caerostris extrusa | reverse complement strand
AAGAAATCATGCTAGAAAAGAATAAATTAACACTTCCCTGCTAAGTGCTAGTGCTTTTTTTTTTTTTCTTAAAAAGTTCTTTTAATTAAGATCGTTCTGAAAAATCTTTTAGGACTATTTTATATCGATAATGAATTTAAATAATTTTAATTAACTGTGGAATATCTTCATTTTAACGATTATTCATCTTATAAATTCATAAAATTGACTGTTAATTGACAATAGTTAAAGTTATAAATGTAATTTTCACCTATTTAGTGTATATTCAAATAATTTTTTTCCCATTTCTCATTTTTAATTTAATTATTTTTTTAAATTTCACGTTTTTAATTTTACACATTTCTCATATATATATATATATATTTTTGGATATATATATATATATAATATTAACTGAGAATTATAAAATGGAGTATTTTTTCCATACCAAATACATCACATTTTTAAAAAGGAGTTGTATTGCAAATAACCCAATGCATCTAAATCAGAAATTTTTTATTTTAACAGTTATTCATATTATAAATGCAAAAAAAGAGACTGTTAATTGACTAAACATTTAGAGTTATAAATGTAATTTTTACATTTTTAATTAATAAAATAATTTCTACACATTTATATGCATATAAAAATAGACGAAATGTAAAGAACAGGAATTTTCCATGCATCTAAATACATACATAAATCACATTTGTTATGTGGTGTTAGTGCAGTGCATCCAAATCAGACAATCAGAATTTTTTTATTTTAATGATTATTCATAATATAAATGCATAAAGGAGAACTGAATATTTAAAAAATTATATAGGAGATTTTTACACTTTAATGCATTAAAAAAATTTTTTACATTTTCATGTTCAAATACCATAGACAAATTGTAAGAAGAAGGAATTTTCAATACCAAATACATCCATTTGTGTGCAATGTTAGAGATAACCTAATGCGCCCAAATGAGATAATCAATTTTATTTTAACGATTATTTATATTATAAATGCATAAAATAGACTGTTAATTGACTGAATATTTAAAAGAATTATAAATGCAATTTTTACCGATTTATTGAATTAAAAATAATTTTTGCACATTTCTCATATGCATATAAAATAGTCGAATTGTAAGGAGGAGGAATTTTCACACCAAATACAGCACATTTGTGTGTGTGGTATTAGAAAAACCCAACGCATCCAAATCAGAGAATCCAGACAATATTTTTAACGATTATTCATATTATAAATGCATAAAAGAGACTGTTAAATGAGTGGACATTTAAAAAAAAGGTTATAAATACAATTTTTACCTTTGTAATGTATTTAAATGTTAAAATAATTTTAAAGCACTAAAAAGTATTAAACTAATTTTTATTTTAACATTTCTAATATAAATACTAATGAAATAAACGAAATGTAAATGGAATTTTTAATTTTTGATGTATTAAAATAATTTTTACATTTCTCATATGCATATAAAATAAACGAAATGTACAGCACATTTCTGTGTGTGGTGTTAGAGATACCCCAGTGCATCCAAATCAGATAATCTAACTGTAACTGCATTACACAATCAGCACTTTGTTTACACGTTTCTTGAAAAGCAGGAATATAATACACCAGTGAATTAGAAAAATTTTGCATTTTTTTTCACTTACTAATTACTTAAAACCACTTGTGATATGTGTGGTTAATTCAGGCATAATATAAAAATTATGTAGTAACTATGTAATTATATCTTCTTATTAGATATGAAATGCATATAAATATACAAAAGTTAAAAAAGATATGAAACATACAAATATAAAAATAAAAAATGAGAACTTAATTAATTATTCTACATTTAATCCTACACATTCATTTAGTGATTTAGATTTAATATGTGATATTTTTAAAGATTAAAATTTTATTTCGTTTTTTATTTTTACAATATTTTCATTAAATAAAATGAATTTTCTTGCTAATAGAATTATTTTATAAGCTGAAAACTTTATTTTTAAATGTAAAAAAAAATCTTATCACATTTTATTTTCTATACATTAAAAATTTTACTAACTATTCTTAAAAACAATAGAAACAACTGCTTAGGTAAAATATGTTAAAATGTATTTCATAAATAAATAAAAATGAACAATAATTTTTATAGTGGAATTGCGTACATAAATCATATTAGATAAAAAAATTCTAACTATACTAAGCTAAAAGCAGAAGTTAAAGGATGAAACACTTAACTGCACATAATTTCTTTAATCTAATTAAAAGTTTAGAAACTCCATGTTAAGCGGAAATATTACTAATATATCTTATATGCTGCTATCCCCTTTAAGTTTTTGTGTGGTCTACATGCAAATGCATAGAATTTTGTTTATTAAAAACATTAACCCAAACAAATATAAAAATAGTGTTGAAAAAATAAATATTTCTTTGTTAATATTCTTCCTTATTCTTGAAACTAAATTATATTTGAAAAAAAATGCTGTACAAAAAAATATAGAAATACACTGAATAAGAAATAATAAACTAATAAATTTTATGATACAATATTCGTTGAAATTAATTAAAAGAAATAGATACTTTCAACATCAACTGAAAACAAGTTATTTTTTATATATTGGTTAAGAAATTTAACTATTATAATAAGCAGAATAAAAACAGTTTATTGCAACATATCCAATATCGTATCTTATTTTTAAGACTCAAATAATGTTATTTGGAAATTTCAAAATTGATTCTTTTCAAATCATTATAGTTCAAATATTAATTGGTACTTAAATTATATTATTTTCGAAATTTGTTAAAGTTTTAATTAGATTTATTCAAATTAAACATTTTTCTGAGCATTATTTTAGAATAGTTATATATCTTTCTTCATATATCCTTCCATTTTTTTCATTGAAAAACTTGAAGTGTGTTGTATTTCATTTTTTTTATTTGCAATTTTAAAATTTTAAATGCAATTCAAATATTTCTTTTATTTTAAATAGCTGCATTTGGATACATTTTAAGATGTATTATATTTTTAAAACCATAAAATCTCTAAGATAGAGCTGTGCGTTGCAGGCAATACTTTCTCAGACTAGAAAATATAACGTTTTCGCATCTGCAGAACCGTAGAAAACTGATGTACAAATCTTATAGGAGACACAAATGCAAGTTAGTTATTCCGGAAAGTCCTCTAGAAGACAAGAAATCTTTTCTGTCCACCATCAACGATTGTATGGAACACAGAATCTTGATACAAAAAAGACTAAAAAGTTAAAATCAGTACACAACAAAAATAAATGGAACTACATAAAAATGTTAATGTTTTAAATAATTATATTTTTATTTACACAATTTGAATAACATGCATAGCAAATAAAACTTTCTGGAAAAATTTATTTGATATAATTGGCAAAAGAAATTTTAAAAATTTAGATAGCAATCAATTTACTGTGTAATGTTTATTTTAGAAAATTATAGCAAGAATGTATTTCCAATACATAATACAAAAAAATTCATAACTATTTCGACTGTATATTGTTTCGTTTAAAAAGTTTGTTATCTGTTGAATTTTCTTTAACGTCATTAATTCAAAATTATACAAGCACAATATATATACTATACAGCAGACTAGGCTCTTTTTCTAGAGGGAAAAATTTGGCTAAAGCTAAACGCTAACACCATTAGTTAAAAATTGTTAAAGCGCAGTCTATGCTATATAACAGATTAAGCCTCTTTTCTAAATGAACATTTGGACAACTAACGTCATTAATTCAAAAGTTACAAAACACATATATATACGCTACATAGCAGACTAAGCCTATTTTGTAGATGGGAATGCATTTGGGTAACGCTAAAACGCTAACATCATTAATTTAAAATTGTAAAAGCACGATATATGCTGCTATACGGCAGACCAAGAATGGTTTATAGATGGGAACATTTGGTAAAAGCTTAAAAACGCAACACGTTTATTTAAAATTGTAAAAGCTGTGATGGATGTATATATGGTGTTCGTATCCACATAGCCGACTAAAATTCTTTTCTAGACTGAAACATTTAGGTAAAGCTGAAACGCTAGAAATCATTTATTCAAAATTGTAAAAGCACAATGTATACTAATGCAGCAAAATAAGCCTCTTTTCTTCCATGAGGGAACTAACGTCATAATTCAACAGTTACAAAACACAATATATGTGCTATTAGAAGATTAGGCCTCTTTTCTAACCGGAAAATTTGGGTGACTATCGTCATTAATTTAAAATTGTAAGAGCACAATATATATACTAATCAACAGACTAAACCTCGTTTCTAGATGAAAAGCATTTGGTAACGCTGAAACTGCTACAGTACCAAATGACCTTTGCCAAATGCTCGGCAATTGGAAGAACAAAATAGATATTGGTTTGATAAGTCTTAAAATTTTTTTTTTACTTAGATAACAATCAATTTACAATGTTTTGTATAGACATTATCGTCAGAGTGTATTTCGAAAACCCAATCTAAAGCAACAATCATTTCGACTAATCAGATGATACATCTAGAAAGTTACTGGCACTAAAAAGGAATAGAGAAGAAAACTGTGGTTGAAAGTATCCACTTCTGCCAGTCACGTGCCTCCATTAGAGCCAATCAAAGTACTCGAAAAAGCCTGTTGCCAGATCGCAGATTCTGAAAATCAAATCAAGTCCGGGAGAATCGAAAAGGTCCCCCTCTTTGAAAGATGCTGCTAATGCAATCAGCTGTACTTTGCCAAAACGTTAAAGCACTTTATATTAAGAGGTCTGACGTTGCTTTTGTATTAGAAGCTCGCAAAAAGCAGTTTTAGGCTCACTATAAAGAAAAATAAAATTTAAAATAAAAAAATTGTCATTAAAAATGCAATTGTAAGGAATGGCTGGTCGCTTTTATACTAATCAAATTAATTTCTCGATTTAAATGAACTCAGATCCAGAAAAGAATTTTAAAAGAAAAAAAGCACGTTAAATTGGAGCCGTGATGATTTCATTTTTCATGCCTTAAGATCTTATTTTTTAGATGGGCATTTACGTTAAGTATCGTAATATGTAAGCATCCTTTTAACACGTAACGTACTTAACACTTTGGCGTAATGCGTTTTCCATAATATGTTTCGCCCCCCGTTAAAGTGCTCGGTCGCTTATTCGTAAGTGATACATTGAAATTCAGACAAAAACAGATGAATTTAATTAGAAAAAAATTATCCTCATTAGCTCTTTCGGAGCTTTATAGAAGGATTTCTTGTTAGTTTTTCTGACGGGCAATACATTTTTTCTTTCTTTCTGTAAGTATTTATATATGTTAAAGGTCAAGATGGTATTAAGTGTTTTTAATTTCCGACGTCATATGCAACGCATTCAAATTATTTATGACCTTTCAGAATTTCAGTTGATCTTTCAAACTGAGTATTTGGGTATTAAACTAGCATTTTAAATGGGTGTTAATGGAAGTCTAATTTGTTTCATTAAATTAAAATATTTCATTTATTATTCAGTAGTTGAATAAATTGAATAAAAGTAAAATATTCGCAGCGCTTTCTTGCAAAACCTGAGATTATTAATTATAAAGTAAAATAAAAGTAATTATAAAGTATTTAAATAAGAAATAATTATAAAGTATTTAAATGTTTAATGAAACAATTATAAAGTATTTAAAATACTTCAGATTAATACGGGCAGAATATGCTGTAAGTCTGCGTTTAAAAGTAGATTCAGTAGAAGCTATATCTCGCATTTATAGTCGGACTACTACTACTACTACTACTACCACATCACATGATTGTTCCTTGAGCTGAGTTGCCCCTATACAGTTTGGTTGACGTGGTGCGAAGGTTGGGGTGGTTTGGCTGGTATATACAGCTGACGTGGGTGCGAAGACTGGCTGGGCTCCGTAACGCTCTACAGTCATATGACACCGGGACCTGCAGCTTAAAGTGGATTCTGAAGCACTGCAAACATCCTTACACCGCCGGGACTCGAAACTAAACCTGTGGCACTGAGTGCCAGAGAGCTAGGCAAACGATCATTCAAGCCCAATTTATAGTCCGACTCCTACATTGGGATTTCCCAGGGTTTCTTCAATACGACCGAATTTAAGAGGTAAAAATCTCCCTCTCTATATATGGTTTTCGATGTAGTACTGAGTTTTTAATTACGCTTTTAAAAATTCACGTTGCCAGGCTCTTGGCTCAGTGGCAGTGTGTGCTGCTGGTGAGCATTAGGTCTGGAGCTTCAATCCGCGCTAGCAATTTTGTTGTAGGCACTGTTTCAAAAAGGAAAGAAACGAGGACGTTTGCATTGTTTAGTATCTTGTCTCGTTAGTCGGACTACCTGGTGCGTGTTTTCTGGGTTTTCTGCCATACGATACGCAAATGCGGGCACTGCCCACCTAATTCAGCGACACGGAACCAAGTGAGATTTCTATTTACTGGTGTTCCATCACAGCAAAAGCTATCCTTTTCCTCCAACCATGAGTAGATTATTCATGGGCTGTCTGTCCTCCATTGCAGGAGACTGATGATAAGTCACAGCACACAACAAAATTCATGTTATTAATGCAGCTCTGACCTAAGATTGTCTTTTATTTATTTAATGTTTTTTATAAAATATCTATTCTCTTACAAGACTTAAAACAATAATTTTTTTTAAATTCAAGATTTATTTATAAAATATATTAATTTAATTTTTTTAAAAAATTGCTACTAATTTCTCTACTTGTAAAATTTAAAACTAAGTTTTATGAAAACTATTTTTCCAAATATATATATATACTAATAACATTCATTATTAAAATTCACATAAATTTCACTAAATATATATATATATATATATATATATATATATATATATATATATATATATATATACATACACTCAAGAGCCAAACATTATGACCACCTGTCAATAACGAGTTGGCCCACCTTTTGGCGCGCAACACAGCTTCAACCCGCCTTGGAATGGATTAATACCACCACTTAATACCAGTTAAATACCCCTTCCACCTGATCACGTGCCATCCACGTCATCCAGGCGAGTTTATTGCAAAATGCAGGGGTGGTCATAATGTTTTGGCTCTTGAGTGTGTATATATATATATATATATATATATATAGGAAAATTTTATGTGTACAATAAATAGTTCTAATCTAATCTATGTATGTTACTTTGAATTATAACTTTTATTCAATGTAAACAATATTTTTAAAAATCTTATTCTCTTAATATCACATTTTTAATCATAAAACATCCTTCCCATCTTAATTAATACGATTTTTATAAACTCATTTATTAAAAAAAAAGTCATCCATTTTTGTTTATTTTAGGTTTAACTTTAAATAAGTATTTTTAATAACTTCTATAAGCTTAATTCTTTTTATAAATTGAAAATTTCAATTCTATATGTCATTTTTACATAACGCTTACAATATATTAAAAATATGCAAGCATATAACAGAAAAAAATGAACATTGTAAAAATAAATTTAACGTAAATAAAAATAAATTTTAACGTAAAACTATCCTTTACTTGTAATCTGTTATTCCCTATTTTAGTTTATAATTAAGGCTGCTTCTGTTGCATTACACCGTTTTAATAACATATGCATTCATAAATTCTGATTTTTTAACTCATGTTTTTAATTTTTCTCACTTTTAACGCAAATTAAATGGAGCGTGTAATTGTTCCTTCAGTAAATTTAACCAAAATACTTTCAAAATTCATTTTCATAAGCTTTAGAATAGAAAGTACTGTTTATTTCAGTCTTCCACTACAATTAATTTGCAAAAGGGAAAAGCAATGCATTTTTCACTGTTTATTTTTATCAGTCGTGATGTTTTGATGAACTGCTCGAATTTCGCAAAAGAACATTTTTGCATAATTCGAGGAATAGCAAACTTGGAACGGTTTTGGTGTTCTCATAAATTTATTACCCTTGTATCGTAAAATGTTAATTAAGTATTTTTAGAATTGTGGATAGAAGGATTTATGCATATTCTAAGTTAAAAATTAGATGTAAAAAGTGTCTTGAAAAGAAGTCTTAGCAAGTAACAGGAATCGAGTTTTCTGTTAAGATAATTCCTATTCATCTTAAAAAAGAGCGATTCGTAAAAAGTAATAAGAAAACATTCATGTAATTTTATGTAAATGTTTCGCAGGCAAACAGAAAACGGACTAGTGGGTAGTGGGTAGGGTATTGGATTTCCAAACCAAGATTTAGTTTGTCACTCTACGGTCATTTTTTTTTGCACACTTTAAGCTAATTAGATCTGGACCAACATTTTAAAGTGGATTTCGAACAACTAGCAAAAGTCTATGCTACAGCTGATATTTGAACCTGAAGCACCACAGCCTGAACGCTAGCCAATTGGAACATAAAAGGAAATGGAACATAATAAGCCTCGGAAGGTAAGAATTAGATAAGAAATGGTTTAGGCTAATTAGACCAAAACCTACATTTTAATGTGGGTTCCGGACCACTCCCAAACATCCATGCCACCTCCAGGATTCGAATCTAAAGCATGTTGTATCAGGCCAGAGTGTTCTAGCCAATTGATCATCAGGCAGCAGGATAAGAGTTTGAGACGTCAAGTCTATAAGTAAAAATACTTTTTAAGTCACCCTTAAGGTAGATGATAGAAAAGTGCAAACTACCGGATACTTCCTTTCTTGCACAAAATGTGGGTAGCACAATATGGTTGCAGTGTAAAAGTCCAACAGTTAGGCATTTTAGGTAACGATGAATCTTCTATATATCTTTCATCATAGCAGCAAATAACATCAGACCAAGGTGCACGCTAGCAATGGAAAAGAACAACAAAATATTTCTAAATGAAAAATTATAAATATAAATGGGAAATTTCACTTATTAACAGAAAATTGCAAAATTGCCAGATATAAAATACATACATATATAAAATGCTAATTACTGAATCAGTGAGAAGAAATTCCTTTCAAAACTTTTTAACTTATAAATAAAAGCATCAGAACTTAGATTTAACCTGAAAGCGTACACCGTACAAAACTAAATGTTTCTTAGTATTTTTTTTTTTTTTCTTTCAATTAATGCATCTGAAAGTAAAAAAAAAAAAAAAAAAAATATTGAATTAGTAATATATTCTACTAAAATACACATAGTTAAATAATTTAAATAAAGTAAGTCACTCACCGAGCGGGTGAAAAGGGATTATATTTTCTACATTGCTCTGCTTGAAATGAAAAAGTAGATTCCAAGATAAAACATTTTCATACTTTTTCGTATATAATTATGAAAATGGAAAACAACCACACTTGAAAACATATTCTTCTTCTCTCATATATTATTTTTCAGGTGAATAAAGATTATTTATATTCTAAAAATGGGGCCTGAATGGCCGAGTGGATAGCGCTCTGGCGCTCAATACCACAAGTTTCGGGTTCGAGTCCCGGCGGTGCCATGGTTGTTTGTAGTGGTTCGGAATCCACTTTAAAAAGTAGGCCCGTAGAGCGTTGTGGGGGCATCGTTACTCCGCGTCCGTGGATTATCTTCAAGTTACACGCGTCCCCTGGGTAATGCAAAGTGAGTACGTCTGTGCAGCGCTTGCCTTAAGGCATCCTAATGTTTGCCAGCTGCATTAGAAAGAAAAAAAAAATATTCTAAAAATTGCCAGACATCCAATTAATAAGCTTTTGAGTAAAACCAAGTGACCTCACATTTTAGAAAATAATGTATCTGTGGTTCGAATAATGTCACTTTTTTGTGACTAGTCAAACATTTATCTTATGCTAAAATCTTCATTTATTATTTTTCTGAATATGTAAAATATTTTTGATATCTACTCAATAATTTTGTTTTTGTAAATCATTGTAAGTGATAAGAGCATATAATAAATTTATTTAATAAAACATATTCGGTTTGCTGAATATATTAGTAAAACACATAATAGATATGAAAAAATTACAATATAGCATATATACGCTTGTTTTTAATGCAGTTATTAGTTTATGTTTAATTATAAAACATGATCAAATTTTCATCTTACACTGAAATTAATAAGTAAGTAAGTATTAAAAATATAATTTTATAAACTGTATAAAAATGCTAGGCTATTTAATCCACACTATTTCCCAAAAATTAAGGAAAATTTTGTAAAATTGCGATCACCCGACTAAAAATAAATGGGTCGCTTTAGTTGAAAGTGATGTAAGTCTATTTTATATTATATGAAGGTATTTAAAGGTTTGTATTTGAATGGTTTGAAAATTATTGGTGTATGTTAATACGCTAATTTTAGCAATTTTTAAATAATAAAGTGATTTAAATTCATAATGTGACAGTTTTTAAAGTATTAGTTAAAAGATATTTATACTTTTGATGCCCTCAAAGGGACTTTCGTCACTTTCAAAGTCAACAAAATGTGAAAATCATACACTTATGAAATATTACATATGGGATTTCAATCGAATGAAACCAGTTTTTTAAGAAATTTTTTATTAAATATGTCAAAAAAAAAAAACTTTATTTCAATATTTCTTCAGGTAATGCCATTTTAATTACTTTATTTACAACTTTATATTAATATGTGCCATTTTTAATTTTTATCATTATGAGAAAATTTTTGAAAATAGTTATTTGATGCATTTGAGGTATATAAGGTATAGATCTCTAATACCATTGAATATTTCGAATATGATGGCCTGGCATGATGATATAAAGGTGCTAGTATTATATGTACAAATTTTCGTGATCTTTCCACATTTGAGAATAAATCTAGTGTTTTAAACTCCGCATTTTCAACAAATTAAGTTTTATACGCATTGTATCTAGTATGGTGAACAAACAGAACACATTAATAGCGTTTTCCAGCTCGTTTATGAAGTTATTCTCTGACGATGATTCAAAGCAAACAACAAAATTCAGTGAACGAACGAAAACTTTGAAGTCATTAACAATGTTGCCACACATATAAGAATGAAGTAGAGAAATTATGTACTATAATTTAGGAATTAAACATTATGTCGTTACAATTAACCAATACAAGTGGATTTACAACACTTTCAAAGTAATTATATTCGTAATTTCCTTAACTACGTAAATTTATATTGACAAAATGAAGAAATTTTTGAAGAATTTTTCAGGTAGGGAGGGGGGGAATATTTATAGATGAAAACTCATAGCATATTTAATTGACTGCTATCCTTAACTAATTTTTGTCAAAAATGGACTGACACCACTTTTATAAAAATGGTTCAAATATATTTTCTTAAAATTTATGCAGTATGCGTAAAAAGGTAAGTATTCATCAGAATGTAATATGAAATCTAGCGGAGCTTCTGTTGTTTAAATTCAGTTCACAAATTGCAGAATATGGGAAAAAATCTAATTTCTGCATATAAAAACACAAAGTACAGCCATGAAAAACCTTTAGCTATAAGCCTCTCAGTTTACTGCTATTTGTATCAAAATGCAAGCAGAAATACTTTCAACTCATCTCTAATGTTCTCTTGTAGAAGTCACTGTACTGCAAATATCAAAATCAATTTTGCTCAGAAGACTTCGCGAAGGAAAACTGTTTGCTGAATGATCAGCACTGTTTGAAGCCATCACCCCATGACACACAAATGTAAAGTTTGATTGAATAGGCACATATGTCAAAATCAAGAGAAATTTGTATTTTTTACTGATGACTCAGATATTATCATCAAAAGAATTCAAGAAGATTATCGGTCTGGTGAGAGGCGGTAGCACGCCATTATTTTAATCATATCCATGAAATAGACATATTTAGAGAGTCTAAAGCAAGGGTTGCCAACTTTCTTTTGGAGACTGTCCCAATCTGAAAAAAAATTATGCGTGCCAGCCACTTCCAACAAAAAAAATAATAAATAAAGTAGAAAAAAAAAGTTATTTTTTTATACTAGCAGCAAATGTTTCTAAAAATATTATAATAAATAAAACAACAACAGTACAAACTTAGGTATTATTGTCAATAAACATTTTTAAAGGTTCAGTCAGTTAGGTTACATATAAAATAAAAATTAATAGCATGAAACATTAATTAATTAAATTCTAAATAATTATTAAACAGTCAGTAATAAAGAAGCAGCAATAACTTTGGATCATTTTGGAAATAAACATGAACCATCATCATTTATCATTTATCAATTCATTTTTAGGCTTCATTCACAGGCAGTGTAGTCTGCATGCGACTCACATACCAGGTTGGACAAATTATTGGCTAAATTAGAATAAAGCAAATTTAATGGATAACCTTGTTTATAAAATTCATTGTTACTTTTTAAATTGCGTTGCAAAAATTTGTTTCAATCCATATACTTGTGGTACTTTATATGGAGCTTGAGGCAGGAACTTTTCAACTATGTAGATTTATTTACACTGCTTTAAAAGTTTCATATTATCTATATATTTTTTGCTGCCTCAGTTTAGGTCAGTTAGTCTTAATCAGTAACATATAGAGTTTTGTTTCATTTTTTTTTTTTTCTTTGAAATTAGAAATGTATTTCGTTTTCACATATCTACTAAAAGCATTCATGTTTTTTTTGTTCAGATTTTATAAATTCCTTTATAAAAGCTTCTATATAAAAGTTTAAATTTCTTTTCATTTTATTATTATTTTTAATTTTAATAAATTTCAATTATTTAGTTTCGATTTCATTAATTTCAGAAGATAATCTTTTAGCATCTTGGTTTAGAAATTTATGGAATGTTCTATGCAATCGAAAAGTTTTGTTAATTATGTAAGATATACACATTATTAAATATATGATTTTAATGTTGATTTTATACTCATGCAAAATAGAAATTAACAAAACATAGAAATAAGAAAATAATAAGATTTTTAAAAAAAGCTTAATAAGATTTGTTTACATCAAAGATTTATTTCTGAAGAAAAAGGACTGAATCAATATTGTTTATTATCAAAACCAAATAAGAGGCTGGGTTAATCTAAAAAAGAATTTTGGGATAACAAAGGAAGTTTTCAGATGGTTTTGAGTTGTTCCTAGACAAAAGGTAATTGAAATTGAAAATAAAAATTATTTCCTTCAAAGTTTGTTGAATAAATTTGAGAAAATAATTCAACCCTGAGTTAAAATAAACAATGATGTTTATATTAACTTATGATTATATTTATCCAGATAGATAAGTAAATGTTGCTGCTTAGAAGAGTGTGAGAATCAAAATACTTGGATTGAATAGCCTTAAAATTATTTTGATTTCAGTATATATCTATTAAAAATAACAGCTTTTAAAGTTAAGATAACTTCCAAAAGTCGATTTCTTTTACTTTTTTTTTCAAACGAAAGAAAATTTTAAAAAGGGTTTTGTAATCAGATTTCTTTCTCTTGAAACAGAAGTTTTAATTGCACGTCTATATAAATTGAAAACAATGCTTCTTAAACAAAAGATAATTGATAATTGAAATTATTTAATAGGATTCATAATAAAGTAATGCATAATTTACATAATATTATTTTTCTTAAACTTTCATAATATTATTTTTTAAACTCGATTATCCACAAAAAAAAATATTTCGATTTTTTCAATTAAATTAAAATGAATAGAAATTGAAGTTTAATATCTCTGAATGATAAAAATTATCACGCTTTCAAAAATTATAGTATGTGGCTTATTAAATACACGATAAAATGCATATCAGTATACTTGTACTTAAAATTTGATAAATAAATATCATAATGTTGACAGTTTCAATAAATCAATGTAACGAAACTATAGTAATTAACATATTTTCAATTAACTGAAATACATTGAACTATTTTATTAAGTTTTAATCTATTGATTAATTTTATCGCTCTTTTATATTGAAATTTCGCAATTGTTACGTGTTATTAATTATAAAAGTTGATTTTCAATTAAACTAATCATACATTTTCTGAGTATATTTTTATAATCAAAGGTTGTTCTGGTGCCCAGCGTTGCTCAAAGATGGAGTAAACATGCTAGGATCAGAAAAAAACGACTGCTGCAAGAACTGCTTTATGAAATGAAGAGACTCGATTTCAATTGTAAGAATGTATGAAAGCGTCTCTCATTTATAGTTAAGCTGTCTAATGGAATACAGTAAATACATTCAGTCGCAGTGAAATCCTAGCTTTATCATTCGTCTGAGAGATATTCTTGGTTCACATAAATGAAATATGAGACAAATCGGTTCACAACAACGAATTGGCCTGATAATAAAAATGTCGGGCTTCTGAAAAAAATTATCTTGGCTTTAATTATGCAAGAGCCATCTAGCCATGAACACTTTCTGTACTTACGGAAGCATGATCTTGTTAAACCTGAGTTCATACATTAGAAAGTTTAGTGAGTATTCGAAGTCCCAAAACTCTTCTATAAAAAGACAATTAAGCGTCATCTAAAATTAGAACACCAAAAAGTTTTCTGACAGTTACAAACCTTGCCATGTACATTTGTTGCAAGAAACTTTCAAATGATTGAAGCATCACATAAGATCAGGAGAGGGGTTGATGTGCGTCCATACTGTTTTCCCAAGAGTGGTGCGTCACTTGCCACGTCGATAATTATTTAATTTACAAACATATGATAGCCATTCCCTTGTTTGAATACCCCATTTCGTAAACTTCAATGTTGCCAATTGTTTGGAGAGACATACCACTACCATATTTAGAATACTAATGCATACGACTAGAGTTCCTCTAGCAAAAACACCAGGACATTCGAGCTGTAAGTATCAATGATATTCAATAATAGTCATCAATGAATTTCAATGATGGTTTTGGTTGTTTACTATGGAGGAAACTTTTGATTTGGCTCATTGTAAAGTAATCTTTCACTAATAGATTCTTATAGTTTTTGTATATATATATATATTTGTATTTTCCCTTTTAGTATTATTGTTTTGCCATTGGATATAATATAAAAATATATATATTGAATGCATTTGAAAATTTTAGAGGTCTCAAATATAAATTGGGAAGGAGAATAAACTTTATTCATCGAGAAAAAAAAATCATAACAATTTTCAAAAAGAACTTCCTTAATTATCAGTAATATCGATGACGGAGTCTTAATAGCAGCTATGATACATAAAAAAATTACTCAGCAGTTCGTATAAATGATTACTGACAAATTCCATTATAACATTTACCAAAACATATTTATAATTACACGCTTGGAAACATTTATTTAACATCTTTTACTAATGAGGAAATATAAATGTGATGAAACTTAAAAGCAATTAGTTACCATAACCTTAAAAATGAGGTTTTAAGACTAACGATTCTGGAGTTTAAATAAAAGTTTCTCTTAATAGTTGATTTATTTACAAAATGAGAAAACCTGTTTTTATAAAACGGACATCATTTCTTAAGATTCCTTTAACGATGCTCCGTGAATATATGAAGAAGAAGAAATATTTTAAATCTACTCCTCTATTGATTTTTAAGTGTAGTCAACCGAAGAAAAAATCCATGTAGTAAATTAACGAGCAAGCAAGGGGAATAATTATTCGGATCCCCAAAATCCATGCATCTTTTTAAAGAGTCATTATTTGTTCTCTGCATTTTCCAGTAACTAAGGTAATTAAAAATATCCTATTTTCCTGTCTGGTAATATTTGAAAAGCACTAGAACATTTTGTTTTTTCTTTCTTCCTTATCCACTGCGTTGATTCTCAAGTTCTTCAAGTAAGTCAAGGTAAAACACTGTCTTGTTATCAATAATTTCCATTTCGGAACCATTTCTTTTGATTTCGAATTTTATACATTATTAGGGTGTGTGTGTCTGTTTGTATAGTTAGTTTTTTGGTTTTGGTTGTATGCTAAGGAGGGACCTTTCGCTTTGTCTTGTTTTAAAGTGATCATTCAGTTTAAGATTTTCTTATTACAGCTTTCAACAGAACAATGTGAATAATGATTCTCAAACGAAAGGGAATTTTGAAGTAGATTATGATGCTTTTCTTTTTGAATGAACATAAAAAGGTTTATTTAAAGCATTGGTATTCATAACAATAGGAATTATGTATAAAATATTGTTTGGTATCATATAGGGATACACAGATTTCTGAAGTATGTGGTTCACATAAAAAAAATGGAATAATCTCATTTAAAAAAATTATTCCATGTATATACATATAATGAAGATAATGAATGTATTGAATAGACGATGAATTGACTAAATGATGAAGATATTATAATAATTTAAATATCAAAAGGAAATTTTAAGCCTGTTTTTGCATTCATTTAATAAGTGTTTTTCGTAATTTATTCAAGTATTTTAATCATTTTCATTATCGACAGGATTGACATTTTTCACATACATACGTTGATCCAGTTATGTTTCAAAAAAAAAAAAGTTTGTATTATCTGGAAAAAAATTCCAGCTTGATTGTTTAGTGCAACTTTCAAATGGAATATACTTTGATAATCCATATTTTTACAGATGCTTCTTCAAAAGATCTATATTTTTACAGATGGTTCGGCAAAGGAAGTTCTTCTACTGGTACACCACGCCACATCACTGTGCCTAGAACTTAATTGTCCATTTATAGTTTGGGAGTGATGTAGGTGAGAGAGAAGTCTAATTGGGCACCATCAGACCGGAACTTACGGCAGAACACCTGCAAACATGAATGTCACCGCCAGGACTTGAACCCGAGACCTGTGGAATCGAGGGCCAGAGTGCTAACACTCGGCCATCAGTACTCTAGTACAGCTTGCCTGCGTGTATTGCAATGGAAAGCTGTTGGCTTGTCTCAGTAAAAAAAAACTAATGTAACGAACATTTACATCGGGTTTAGGATTTTCGGCAACCAGAATTGGCCTCTGTAATATAGTAGTAATAATGAACCGAGCTCATGTCCATCGTTGCTTGTCACTTCATGTTGATTCGACACGGTGAGATACTGGCAAGCTAGAAAACTCTTAAGTCAACTTTGTTGAACTCTTTTTTTTTTGTACATTTTCTTTTTTTTTTTTCAATTTGTATTTTCCTCTTTAATATTGCCTTTCAATTGAAAATAAAAAAAATATATATCTATTGAATGTATTTGAAAAGTTTAGAGGTCTCATATATAAATTAGGAATGAGCATAAACTTTATTTATCGAGAAAAAAATTACAATTTTTCAAACGAACTTCCGTAATTCTGAATAATATCGATGGTGGAGTCTTAACCACAGCTATGTTACATAAAAAAATTACTCAGCAGTTCGTATAAATGATTACTGAAAAATTCCATTACAACATTCTACCAAAACCTATTTATAATTACACGCTTGGAGAACATTTATTTAACTTCTTTTATTGAGGAAAATATAAATGTGATGAAACTTAAAAGTAATTAGCTTACGATAAGCTTAAATATGAGGTTTTAAGACTAACGATTCTGGAGTTTAAATAAAAATTTTCTTAATATTTGATTTATTTACAAAATAAGAAAACTTGTTCTATAGTATAAAACGAAAATCATTTCTTAGATTCCTTTAACGATGCTCCGTGAAAATATGAAGAAGAAGAAATATTTTAAATCTACTCCTCTATTGATTTTTAAGTGTAGTCAACCGAAGAAATCCATGTAGTAAATTAACGAGCAAGCAAAGGGAATAATTATTCGGATCCTCAAAATCCATGCATCTTTTTTTAAAGAGTCATTATTTGTTCTCTGCATTTTCCAGTAACTAAGGTAATTAAGAAATATTCTATTTTCCTGTCTGGTAATATTTGAAAAGCACTAGAAGGCTTTTTTTTAATTCATTATCCACTGCATCGATTCTCAAGTTCTTCAAGTAAAGTAAGGTAAAACAGTGTCTTGTTATCAATAATTTCCATTTCGGAACCATTTTCTTTTGATTTTGAATTTTATACATTATTAGGATGTGTGGCCTGTTTGTATAGTTAGTTTTTATTGGTTTCAGTTGTATGCTAAGGAGGAACCTTTTTTGCTTTGTCTTGTTTTAAAGTGATCATTCAGCTTAAGATTCTTATCACAGGTTTCAACAGAACAATGTGAATAATGATTCTCAAACAAAAGGGAATTTTTAAAGTAGATTATGGTTTTGTTCTTTTTAAATGTATAAAAAAAATTTTATTTAAAACAATTGTTTTCATAACAATACAAAGTATCGTATCAATATACTCTATTATCATATAGGGATACACAGATTTCTGAAGTCTGCGTTTCGCATAACAAAAAAGGGAATTATCTCATTTATAGTTATTCCATTTATATATATAAACAATATTTTGAAAAGTCAATATTTTAATAGTTCAAGTTTTTAAGTAAAGAATTTTAAGCATGATTTTACTTTCATTTAATAAGTTTTGGGGATTTATTCAATTATTTTAATCGTTTTTCTTTTTCGATAGCATTTATGTCTGAAATGTTTCACAGATATGTGTTGATCCAGTTAGGCTTACAAGAAAAAAGGTTTTATATTATATGGAAAAATTCCTACCTGATTGTTTAGTAGAAATTTTCAAAATTAATATATTTTTGATAATCGGCGAAGGGAACTGCTTCTACTCATATACCACACCACATCACCTCTCTGTTCCCAGAACTGAAATCTCCATTTACAGTATGGGAATGATGCAGGTGAAAGAGAAGTTTAATTGTGTTCCATGAGACTCTTACCGTTATAAGAGGCACAACCACCATGTCACCATTGCGGCTCGAAACCGAAACCTGTCGAAACGAGGGCCAGAGCGCTAGACACTCTGCCATCAGGACTCTAATACTATTTGCCTGCGTGTATTGCAATGGAAGGCTGTTGGCTTATCTCAACAAAAAATGTAATGAACCTCTACATCGGGTTAGATTATGTGCCAACCAAATTTCCTCTGTAATTTGATAATAATAATGAACGAGCTCATCTCCGTCGTTGCTTCACTTCATGCCGATTCGAGACTGCCAGATACTACGGCAAACCAGAGAAGATTTAAGACAATGTCTTCGGTCAACTTTGTTGGACTCGTTTTTGTACATTTTCTTTTATTTTTTATTCTGTATTTTCACCCTTTTTGTAATGCTTTGCCATTGGAAATAAAAAAATATTGTATGTATTCAACAAATTTAGAGGACTCCTATATAAAACAGGAAGAAGCATAAACTTTATTTATCCAGAAAGAAATTATAACAATTTACAAAATAACTTCCTTAATTCTGAGTAATACCGATGACGGAGTCTTAATCGCAACTACATTACATTAAAAAAAAACTCAGCAGTTCGTATGAATGATTACTGAAAAATTCCATTGCAACATTTACCAAAACATATTTATAATTACACGCTTGGAAACATTTATTTAGCATCTTTTGCTAATGAGAAAATATACATGAGTTAAAACTTTAAAGCAATTATTTACGATAACCTTAAAAATGAAGTTTTAAGACTAACGATACTGGAGTTAAGAAAAAAAATTCTCTTAATAGTGGATTTATTTAAAAATGAGAGAACTTGTTCTATAAAACGAAAATGATTTCTTAGATTCCTTTAACGACGCTCCGTGAAAATATGAAGAAGAAGAAATATTTTAAATCTACTCCTCTATTGATTTTTAAGTGTAGTCAACCGAAGAAATCCATGTAGTAAATTAACGAACAAGCAAAGGGAATAATTATTCGGATCCTCAAAATCCATGCATCTTTTTAAAGAGTCATTATTTGTTTTCTGCATTTTCTAGTAACTAAGGTAATTAAGAAATATCCTATTTTCCTGTCTGGTAATATTTGAAAAGCACTAGAACATTTTGTTTTTCTTTCTTCCTTATCCACTGCGTCGATTCTCAAGTTCTTCAACTAAAGTAAAGTAAAACACTGTCTTGTTTTCAATAATTTCTATTTCGGAACCTTTTTTTTTTTATTTTGAATTTTATGCGTTATTAGGGTGTGTGCGCTTGTTTGTATAGTTAGTTTTATTGGTTTTGGTTGTATTCTAAGGAGAGACCTTTGCTTTGTCTTGCTTTTTTAAAGTGATCCTTCAGCTTAAGAGCCTCTTATCACAGCTTTCAACGGAACAATATGATTAATGATTCTCAAAACGAAAGGGAAATTTTAAAGTAGATTATGAAGCTTTTATTTTTGAATGAAGAGAAAACAGTTTTATTTAAAACAATTGTATTCATAACAATAGAAATAATGTATAAAATATATTTTAGTATCATATAAGGACACACAGATTTCTAAAGTCTGCGGTTCGAATAAAAAAAGAAGGGAATATCGTATTTATGATTTTTCCATTTATATAATGTTATGAAAAGTAAATAATATAATAATTCAAGTATTAAATAAAGAAGCTTAAACCTGATTTTATATTCATTTAATAAGCTATTTTCGTATTTTATTCAATTATTTTAATCGGCTTTCATTATCGACAGTATTTATGTCTGAAATGTTTCACAGATATATGTTGATCCAGTTATGCTTCCAAAAAAGTTGGTATTATCTGGAAAAAATTCCAACTTGATTGTTTAGTGCAACTTTAAAAAGCAATATATATTTGATAATCCATACTTTTAGAGATGGTTATTTTATTTTTACTAATGGTTCGGCGAAGGGAAGTGCTTCTTACTGCTACACCACACCACATCACCTTGAACTTAGTTGTCCGTTTACAGTTTGGGAATGATGTTCATGAGAGATAAGACTTGCATCCATGAGACCGGAACCTACGGCAGAGCCACTACAAATATCCATGTCACCGCCGGGAATCGAACCCGAAACCTGTGCGACCGAAGGCCAGAGTGCAAGACACTCGGCCACCAGGACGCTAGTTCTGGTTGCATGTGTGTATTGCAATGGAATAATATTGGCTTGTCTAAATAGAAAATAACTAATGTAATGAACATCTACATCGGGTTAGGATTTTTCGGCCAACCAAATTGCCATCTGTAATTTAGCAGAACTAATGAATCTAACTCCATCGTTACTTGACATTTCATGGCGTTTCGACATGGTGAGATATTGGCAAGCTAGAAAACACTTAATCGAATTTACTTCGGTCAACTTTGTTGAATTATTTTGAGTACTTTTTTTTTTTCTTATTTTGTATCCGCCCCCCTCCCTCCCTTTTTGTATTGCCTTGCCAATGAAAATAAAAAAACAGTTTGAATGTTTTCAAAAATTTAGAGGATTCAAATATAAATTAGGAAGATGCAGAAACTTTATTTATCGAGAAAAAAATTATAACAATTTTCAAAGGGACGTCCTTAATTCTGAGTAATATCGATGACGGAGTCTTAATCGCAGCTATCTTACATAAAAAAAAAATTACTCAGCAATTCGTATAAATGATTACTGCAAATTCCATTACAACATTTACCAAAACATATTTATAATTACACGCTTGGAAACATTTATTTAACATCTTTTACAAATGAGAAAATATAAATGTGACGAAACCAAAAAGCAATTAGTTACTATAACCTTAAAATGAGGTTTTAAGACTAACGATTCCGGAGTATAAAAAAAAAAAAAAAGTTTATCTTAATAGTTGATTTATTTACAAAATGAGAAAACTTGTTTTATAAAACGAAAATCATTTCTTAGATTCATTTAACGATGCTCCGTGAAAATATGAAGAAGAAGAAATATTTTAAATCTACTCCTCCATTGATTTTTAAGTGTAGTCAACCGAAGAAATCCATGTAGTAAATTAACGAGCAAGCAAGGGAATAATTATTCGGATCCTGAAAATCCATGCATCTTTTTAAAGAATCATTATTTGTTCTCTGCATTTTCCAGTAACTAAGGTAATTAAGAAATATCCTATTTTCCTGTCTGGTAATATTTGAAAAGCTATAAAACACTTTTTTTTTCTTTCTTCCTTATCCACAGCGTCGATTCTCAAGTTCTTCAAGTAAAGTAAAAGTAAAAACACTGTCTTGTTATCAATAAATTCTTTTTCGGAACCACTTCTTTTGATTTTGAATTTTATACATTATTATGACGTGCTTCTGATTGTATAGTTAGTTTTATTGGTTTCGGTTGTATAATAAGAGGGACCTTTCGCTTTGTCTTGTTTTAAAGTGATCATTCAGCTTAAGAATTTCTTATCACAGCTTTCAGCAGGAACAATGTGAATAATGATTCTCAAACGAAAGGGAATTTTAAAGTAGATTATGATGCTCTTCTTTTGAATGAATAGAAAAGTTTTATTTAAAACAATTGTATTGATAACAATAGATAAAATGTATAACATATATTTTAGTATCGTAAAGGGATGCACAGATTTCTGAAGACTGCGATTAGCATAAAAAAAGAATTGAATTGTCTTATTATTAATTTTTCCATGTATATATATATATATAATCAAGATAAAAAAAGTAAATAATATAGTAATTTATTTTATTTCGGCTTAAGAGTTTCTTATCACAGCTTTCAACAGAAAATGTATAAATAATGATTCTCAAACGAAAGGGAGTTTTAAAGTAGATTACGATGATTTTGTTTTTGATTGAATATGAAATATTTTATTTAATACAATTGCATTCATAACAATAGAAATAATGCAGAAAATATATTTTATGAAGGCTGAGGTTCTCACAAAAAGGGAATTATCTCATTTATAATATTTACATATATATATTCAATAAGATGAAAAGTAAATATTATAATAATTCAAATATTAAATAGAAAATTTCAAACATGATTTTATATTCATTTTATAGGTATTTTCCGTACTTTATTCCGTTTTTTTAATCGTTTATCTTTAACTACAGTTTTTGTGTTTTAAATCTTTCACAGATATATGTTGTGGCAGATCGGTTAACCCAAAAGGTCTGCATTAGCAAGAAAAAATTCCAGCTTAATTCAAACTTTAAAATGAAACATATTTTTGATAATCCATAATTTTAAAGATGGTTTTTTCGACAGATATATATCTATGTGCTGCCCATGAATTTCGATGTTGAAATCGAGCATCGAAATTTGATTTCAGTAAGGTTCGAAACAATTCCAATTTGTTTACACTAATTAAGAAACATGCCTTTTCTTATACATTCTCATTCTGCTATTTTGGCTGTGGTATCACATACAATAAGTGATTTCTACCAAGTGAAAGTTCAGACATCTTTGTAGAACTCTTTTTTGTAAATTTTCTTTTTCTTTTTTTCTTTTCTATTAACCCTCTTCTTTGTATTGCCTTCTATTGTAACAAATTTAGAGGGCTCATATATAAAATGGAAAGATGCAGAAATTTTATTTATCGAGAAAAATTATAAAGATTTTCAAAAAAACTTCCTTCCTCAGCAGTTCATATAAATGATTATTGAAAAATTCCATTACAACATTTCCCGAAACATATTTATAATTAAACGCTTGGAAACATTTATTTACCATCTTTTACTAAAGAGAAAAATAGAAATGTGATGAAACTTAAAAGAAATTAGTTTGGATAATCTTAAAAATGAGGTTTTAAGACTAACGATTCGGGAGTTTGAAAAAAAATTTCCCTTAATAGTTGATTTATTTACAAAATGAGAAAACTTGTTCTACAGTATAAAAACGAAAATTATTTCTTAGATTGCTTTAACGATGCTCCGTGAAAATATGAAGAAGAAGAAATATTTTAAATCTAATCCTCTATTGATTTTTAAGTGTAGTCAACCGAAGAAATCCATGTAGTAAATTAACGAGCAAGCAAGGGGAATAATTATTCGGATCCTCAAAATCCATGCATATTTTTAAAGAGTCGTTATTTGTTCTCTGCATTTTCCAGTAACTAAGGTAATTAAGAAATATCCTATTTTCCTGTCTGGTAATATTTGAAAAGAACTAGAATGCTTTTTTTCTTTTTTCCTCATCCACTGCGTCGATTCTCAAGTTCTTCAAAAGTAAGGTAAAACACTGTCTTGTTATCAATAATTTCCATTTCGGAACCATTTCTTTTGATTTTGAATTTTATACATTATTAGGATGTGGGCCTGTTTGTATAGTTAGTTTTATTGGTTTCGGTTGAATGCTAAGGAGGAACCTTTTGCTTTGTCTCGTTTTAAAGTGATCATTCAGCTTAAGACATTCTTATCACAGCTTTCAACAGGAACAATATGAATAATGATTCTCAAACGAAAGGGAATTTTAAAGTAGATTGTGATTCTTTTTATTTTGAATGAATAGAAACATTTTTATTTAAAGCGATTGTATTCATAACAATGGAAATATTGTATAAAATATATTTTAGTAACATATAAGGACACACAGATATTCGAATAAACAACAAAAAAGATTTATCTCATTTATAATTATTCCATGTACTCATAATATGGACTTGTAATATAATCTCAAGGATCAGAAGTAAATATTATAATATTTTATTTTTAAAGAGATCATTCATCTGAAGAGTTTCTTATTACAGCTTTCAACAGGAACAATGTGAATAATGGTTCTCAAACGAAAGGGAATTTTAAAGTAGAATATGATGCTTTAACTTTTTGAATGCATATAAAAAGTTTTATTTAAGACAATCTTACTCATAAAAATAGAAAGCAATGTATAAAGTATAGTGGTTCGCATAAAAAATGAAGGAAATTATTTCATTTATAATTATTCCATGTATATGTATAAACAATATAATGAAAATTAATATTATAATAATTCAAGTATTAAACAAAGAATTTTAAGACTGATTTTATATTCATTTAATAAGTTATTTTTGTATTTTTTTGCAATTATTTTAATAGGTTTTCATTATCGACAGCATTTATATCTGAAATGTTTCACAGATATATGTTAATCAGTTATGTGTCCAAAAAAATTTGTGTTATCTGGAAAAAATTCCAGCTTGATTATTTTCTTTCCAGCTTGAACGTTTTTATAATCTATATTTTGACAGATGGTTCGGCAAAGGAAAGTGCTTCTACTGCTGCACCACCCGTATCACTTGTGCCTAGAACTGAGTTGTCCATTTACAGTTTGGGAATGATGTAGGTGAGAGAGAAGTCTAATTGGGCTCCATGACACAGGAACTTACGGCAGAACCACTACAAACATCCATGTCGCTGCCGGGACTAGAACCCTAAGTCTGTTTAACCGAGGGCCACAGTGCTAGACACTCGGCCATCAGGACTCTAGTACTGGTTGAATGCGTGTATTGCAATGGAATGCTGTTGGCGTATCTCATTTAAAAAGAACTAATGTAACGAACATCTGCATTGGGTTAGATTTTCGGCCAACCAAATTGGCCTCTGTAATTTGGTAGTAATAATGAACCAAGTTCATCTCCAGCGTTGCTTGTCACTTCATGGTGATTCGGGGCGGTGAGATACTTGCAAGAGTAAGAAAACATAGAAAAATAGAGAGAATAGACTTAAACAATGTCTTCGGTCAACTTTGTTGAACTCTTTTTTGTACACTTTCTTTTCCGTTTTCAATTTGCATTTTCCCCTTTTTGTATTGCCTTTCCATTGGAAATAATAAAAATATATATATATTGAATGTATTTGAAAAGTTCAGAGGTCTCATATATAAATTGGGAAGGAACATAAACTTTATTTATCGAGAAAAAATTACAACTTTCAAAAGAACTTCCGTAATTCTGAGTAATATCGACGATGGAGTCTTAATCGTAGCTACGTTACATAAAAAATTATTTTGCAGTTCGTATAAATGATTACTGAAAAATTCCATTACAACATTTACCAAAAACATATTTATAATTACACGCTTGGAAACATTTATTTAGCATCTTTTACTAATGAGAAAATATAAATGTGATGAAACTTAAAAAGAAATTAGTTAGATAATCTTAAAAATGATGTTTTAAGACTAACGATTCTGGAGTTTAAATAAAAAAATTTCTTTTTAATAGTTGATTTATTTACAAAATGAGAAAACTTGTTCTACAGTATAAAACGAAAATCATTTCTTCATTCCTTTAACGATGCTCCGTGAAAATATGAAGAAGAAGAAATATTTTAAATCTACTCCTCTATTGATTTTTAAGTGTAGTCAACCGAAGAAATCCATGTAGTAAATTAACGAGCAAGCAAGGGGAATAATTATTCGGATCCTCAAAATCTATGCATCTTTTAAAGGGTCATTATTTGTTCTCTGCATTTTCCAGTAACTAAGGTAATTAAGAAATATCCTATTTTCCTGTCTGGTAATATTTGAAAAGAACTAGAACGCTTTTTTCCTTCCTTATCCACTGCGTCGATTCTCAAGTTCTTCAAGTAAAGTAAGGTAAAACAGTGTCTTGTTATCAATAATTTCCATTTCGAACCGTTTCTTTTGATTTTTAATTTTATACATTATTAGGGTGTGGGCCTGTTTGTATAGTTAGTTTTATTGATTTCGGTTGTATGCTAAGGAGGAACCTTTTGCTTTGTCTTGTTTTAAAGTGATCCTTCAGCTTAAGAGATTCTAAAGAAAGAGATTCACAGCTTTCATCAGGAACAATATGAATAATGTTTCTCAAACGAAAGGGAATTTTTAAAGTAGATTGTGATTCTTTTTATTTTGAATGAATAGAAAATTTTTATTTAAAGCAATTGTATTCATAACAATGGAAATATTGTTTAAATTATATTTTAGTAACATATAAGGACACCCAGATTTTTAATTCTGTGGTTGGAATAAAAAACGAAAAAATTTATCTCATTTATAATTATTCCATGTACTCATAATATGGACTCGTAATATAATCTAGATGATGAGAAATAAATATTATAATATTTTATTTTAAAGAGATCATTCATCTGAAGAGTTTCTTATTACAGCTTTCAACAGGAACAATGTGAATAATGGTTCTCAAACGAAAGGGAATTTTAAAGTAGAATATGTTGTTTTCTTTTGAATGTATATAAAAGTTTTATGTAAGACAATCGTACTCATAAAATACAAAGCAATGTATAAAGTATATTTTGGTATCATATAGTGAAACAAAAAGATAAAAACTGTGGTTTGCATAAAAAATGAAGGAAATTATCTCATTTATAATTATTCCATGTATATATATAAATATAATGAAGAATTAATATTATAATAATTCAAGTATTAAATAAAAGAATTTTAAGACTGATTTTATATTCATTTAATAAGTTATTTTTGTATGTTTTTCAATTATTTTAATCGGTTTTACTTATCGACAGCATTTATATCTGAAATGTTTCATAGATATATGTTAATCCAGTTATGTGTCCAGAAAAGTTTGTGTTATCTGGAAAAAATTCCAGCTTGATTGTTTTTATAATCTATATTTGTACAGATGGTTCGGCAAAGGAATGCTTCTACTGCTGCACCACACCGTATCACTGTGCCTAGAACTGGGTTGTCCATTTACAGTTTGGGAATGATGTAGGTGAGAGAGAAGTCTAATTGGGCTCCATGACACAGGAACTTACGCCAGAACCACAACAAACATCCATGTCGCTGCCGGGTCTAGAACCCTAAGCCTGTTTAACCGAGTGCCACAGGGCTAGACACTCGGCCATCAGGACTCTAGTACTGGTTGAATGCGTGTATTGCAATGGAATGCTGTTGGCTTATCTCATTTATAAAGAACTAATGTAACGAACATCTGCATTGGGTTAGGATTTTCGACCAACCAAATTGGCCTCTGTAATTTGGTAGTAATAATGAACCAAGTTCATCTCCAGTGTTGCTTGTCACTTCATGGTGATTCTGGACGGTGAGATACTGGCAAGCTAGAAAACACTTAAACAATGTCTTCGGTCAACTTTGTTGAACTCATTTTTTGCACATTTTCTTTTCCGTTTTCAATTTGCATTTTCCCCTTTTTGTATTGTCTTTCCATTGGAAATAATAAAAAATATATATATATTGAATGTATTTGAAAAGTTTAGAGGTCTCATATATAAATTGGGAAGGAACATAAACTTTATTTATCGAGAAAAAAATTACAACTTTCAAAATAACTTCCGTAATTCTGAGTAATATCGATGATGGAGTCTTAATCGTAGCTACGTTACATAAAAAAAAAATTACTTAGAAAATCGTATAAATGATTACTGAAAAATTCCATTACAACATTTGCCGAAACATATTTATAATTACACGCTTGGAAACATTTATTTAGCATCTTTTACTAATGAGAAAATATAAATGCGATGAAACTTAAAAAGCAATTAGTTAGGATAATATTAAAAATGAGGTTTTAAGACTAACGATTCGGGAGTTTGAAAAAAAATTTTCCATTAATAGTTGATTTATTTACAAAATGAGAAAACTTGTTCTATAGTATAAAACGAAAATCATTTCTTAGATTCCTTTAACGATGCTCCGTGAAAATATGAAGAAGAAGAAATATTTTAAATCTACTCCTCTATTGATTTTCAAGTGTAGTCAACCGAAGAAATCCATGTAGTAAATTAACGAGCAAGCAAGGGGAATAATTATTCGGATCCTCAAAATCTATGCATCTTTTAAAGAGTCATTATTTGTTCTCTGCATTTCCCAGTAACTAAGGTAATTAAGAAATATCCTATTTTCCTATCTGGTAATATTTGAATAAACACTAGAACACTTTTTTTTTCTTTCTTCCTTATCCACTGCGTCGATTCTCAAGTTCTTCAAGTAAAAGGAAGGTAAAACACTGTCTTGTTATCAATAATTTCCATTTCGGAACCATTTCTTTTGATTTTTGAATTTTATACATTATTAGGGTTTTGTGCGCCATTTTGTATAGTTAGATTTATTGGTTTCGGTTGTATGCTAAGGAGGGACCTTTCGCTTTGTCTTGTTTTAAAGTGATCATTCAGCTTGAAGAGTTTCTTATCACAGCTTTCAACAGTAACAATGTGAATAATGATTCTCAAAACGAAAGGGAGTTTTAAAGTAGATTATGGTGCTTTTTCTTTTTGAATGAATAGAAAAAAAAAGTTTTATTTAAAACAATTGTATTTATAATAGATAAAATTTATAATATATATTTTAGTATCGGCTAGGTTTACACAGATTTCTGATGTCTGCAGTAAGCATAAAATGATAATTATTTCATTTATATATATAAGCAACATGATGAAAATAACTATTGTATTAATTGAAATATTAAATGAAAATTTTAAGCATGATTTTACATTAATTTAATAGATGTTTTTTAATATTTTATTCGATTCTTTTTTATCGCCTCGCATTATCGACAGTATTTATGTCTGAAATTTTTCACAAATATATATGCTAGGTTACTAAAAAGTTACCGATTAAGTTTACCGAAAAGGGGTTTGTATTATCCGGAAAAAAAGTTCAGCTTCATTGTTTAGTGCACGATTATATCTGTCAGAAAGATCTATATTTTGACAGAGAAGTGCTATTGAGGCTGGTCTTTTTACTGAGAGGATTTTTTTGAGGAATCTTATCATGTGGGCTTAAATGCCTTCGATGCTGAGATCTAGACCATAAAACGAGCCATTCTATGCCTATTAAATCTGTCTACACCACTTAAGAAAGTTGCCTTTTTTATAGACTCCCAGTTTGCTATTTTGGTTTTGCTTCACATACAATAAGTGGTTCCTAACAAGTGCTTTTTAATCAATCAATTTATGCTAGCTGAAAAATTGTTCTTTGATGAATTCTAGTCACTGCAACATTCCAGGAAATGAAAAAGATGACATCCTAGAAAAAAATGGATGCAATTTGCAACAGACAGATTTTACTTTGTTCTACCAGCAAATCTGTAGTATAATAAAAAATATATTGCAAATGTCCCTCGAAATTACCGTATTGAAGTTATGAAGTCTAGTCTGGAAGTAAGGTACACTAAGGTCCAGTAAAGTCTGGAGTTCATTATTGCACTTCCCCATGGATCTTCCTCCTCGGTTTTTACTGCAAATGTTAGACTTATGATTGGACATGATTTTTTTGAAGAGCACCTTTGTCGTATCGGCGTAGTCAATATTCCTGACTGTGTCATGCATTCTTTAGGCACTTTTATGGATTTTACACATTTGACAAGATGACCTGCGCACTCTTTTATAAACTTTTCTCCAAACAACTTTTATATCAAGTCTGGTTTTATTTTTGCTGCAAATGTTTTGTTTACTCAATGCCTTAAAAACCAGCAAAGTTGAGATTTTTAATATGAGAAATAAAGAAAAAATAATAATAATATAATGACCCCCTGCATCATGGTTGGCGCATAAATAACATGCAAAGTTTGATAAGAATGTAAGTTCGGTTTTACCATGTTCTTAAATGATGAATTAACATAACTTTCTTCCCAAACCAAACATCTTAATTTTTAATAAATTAATAAACGTTGAAGAACATATTTTTTTAAATATTTAAAGTTTTACTGTCGTTAATAAAGTAGATGAAGAACTTTCTCGTCCAAGTTATAATGTTTCTAAAATATTCTGAAATCTTTAAAAACAACTGTGATGGGAATTTTTTTAAAGACGTATTGACAGATGATGAGAGCAAGCAAAAAAAAGTAGGACGCTTGCGTAAAAGATTCTGTGTATCTTTAATATCGACAATTTAAAGATATTTCGCAGCATTACAATATAAAAAAAATACTATGTTGTTTAAAATACTGTGTGTTAGATGAATTATTTGTTTATTAAGAGATGATTTTTGATTAGAAGTATTAAACTATTAAACTAAATCAAATAATTATATATATGACTTATTATAAAGGTAAATACTGGAAATAATATTTAAAATGCGAAAAAAGAATATATGCAAAATAATTTACATTATAATAATATATGTAAACTTTTGCCTTTTCAATTAAACTTATTTTATTTAGTGATAACTATAATTTTTCAAATTTCAGAAATTTTATTTATATATAAAGTTAACCGTTATTCAAATATTTAACATGAATTTTATTACTGTATTATAATAACAGCAAAAAATACCAAATGGATAATAATTGTTTGTCAAATATCCAATGTTAACTTTAACCTGAATTTAATTCTTACTATAATTAGACCTATAACGAATATGTTTTCAAAGAGAATTCAAATTGATTGTTGTTTTTATGAGCTTTTGGTTAAAATTTTTTTCTGTGGTTTTTATTCGTTGTTATAAGAATTTTTGCAAATTGAATATGTCTCAAGATTTTAAAAAATTAAAAAAAATGGTGAAAAAAAAGATATAAAATCTAAAGAAATGTTCGATAAATAAAAAATTTACATTAACAAATATAATGGCATTTCATATTATAATATAATGTAGGTATTTTTCTAAATAACACCAAAAATGTTTTTTTTTTAAATATTTCTAATTTTAATTCAGATGATAAGTTCATCAAAAAAAACTATGAATCCCTTATTGTTGAAAGAACTGCTGTCTATGCTGTGATAAAAAAAAAAAAAAATTCTGTCTTAAATATGATAGATTGCTTTGCAATGACTTGAAAAAAAAATTTTAAAATAATTTTTAAGTTCCCTATAAATGATATGAAAATGAGGGCAAATATCTTTAAAAGTTTTTAAAATATTTTACAGATACCCACTCACCTTTGGAGATTACTTATTACCCACTGTAGTACATTGTAACAGTTCCCTCAGAAAAATTATCACAAGCAAAGACTTAAATGAATGAGTTTATCTTATTTTTTTAAGTGTTAAATGTGTCTGAGTAATCACAATGAAAGAGATTTTTCATCAGTAATTATGTAAATCTAGTAATGAGGTAATGAAAAAAAAAAAAATTGTCGAGTAATGAGGAGACTAGTATTGACAAAAATAAATTTTCTTCCATTACAGTGGTCCTATTAGCATATATTATATTAATTATTACATTCATCAGTACTGCAACTGTATTATTAAATTATCTAGACTCAGTAAGTTCAGTTAGGACTAAGTATTTATTCTTCAAGATTTTGTTAAATTCACTAAAATCTCATAAAAATAAAAATTGTCGATATTACTGTCTACCATTCTTAGAAGATAAATGATACTAACATTACAATCTTTGAATTATATTTTTGGTTTTGTTTAAGAGACAAGAAAAGCTTTTTAATATCAGCAAATGATTAAATTTAACGTTACATGATAGTTTAAAAAAAAAAAATGCATCTCATGTTTCGAAATTTGCCAGTAGACAGAAGGCATTGACCCACCATGGGGCTTTTGCACAACTTTAGAAGAAGAAGATAGTTTAGAACGTTTTCCCTGGACAATTACAGTTTTATTAAAGACAGTGGTTAAATTCTGTGAGACGTGATGAAATTTAAGAAAAAAGACATGGGATGTTTTCTATTGACTTAAAATATCTGACTTAACTATATTAATAATAATAGTTATATATTAATAATAATCTAATCATTTATAATAATTGTAAATAACGATAATATCAAAATTTTTATTGGAAGGAAATGAATAAGAGTCGGTCAGATCTTATTAGTAAGACGAATATTTTTTTTTTTTATAAATGAATTCTATTTAAAAATTATATCTATCTAAAAAATTATAGCTATTAATTGCCAATAACATTTAAAAGTTGAATTATTTTTGCATGGAATTATTAAACGATTTTCCATTTATTATCGTTACATTTATTATCATTACTTTTACATCATTACTTACTATTTTATTTATCATTTCATTTGATTTTCTATGTATTATTATTACATTCATTTACCATTTATTATCATTACTTTTACATCATTACTTACTATTTTATTTATCATTTCATTTGATTTTCTATGTATTATTATTACATTCATTTACCATTTATTATCATTACTTTTACATCATTACTTACTATTTTATTTATCATTTCATTTGATTTTCTATGTATTATTATTACATTCATTTACCATTTATTATCATTACTTTTACATCATTACTTACTATTTTATTTATCATTTCATTTGATTTTCTATGTATTATTATTATTACATTCATTTACCATTTATTATCATTACTTTTACATCATTACTTACTATTTTATTTATCATTTCATTTGATTTTCTATGTATTATTATTACATTCATTTACCATTTATTATCATTACTTTTACATCATTACATACTATTTTATTTATCATTTCATTTGATTTTCTATGTATTATTATTACATTCATTTACCATTTATTATCATTACTTTTATCATTACTTACTATTTTATTTATCATTTCATTTGATTTTCTATGTATTATTATTACATTAATTTACCATTTATTATCATTACTTTTACATCATTACTTACTATTTTATTTATCATTTCATTTGATTTTCTATGTATTATTATTACATTCATTTACCATTTATTATCATTACTTACCGTTTTATTTATCATTTCATTTTATTTTCCATTTATAATCATCATATTAAGTATAATCATTTATATTTATTGATTAATTGTAAGTAATAAAGTTATTTTTAAGTCCACTTTTCTGTTTCCTAAAATTTTGTGAAAGAAATTTGTATACTAACAGATTTTTAATTGTGTTTAAAGTAATAAATTTAATAAGTTGATTATAAATTAAAAAATAAAGTAATAATATGTGATTAATTAATTAATATAAATAATTTACCAAAAGAAATTAATCAAAATAATAATAAGACTGAAATAGCATTTAGCTAAATGATAAAAGATTGTTAAAAGAAGATGATGACTATTTTAACATAAAGAGTTTAAATCTAAAAAAAAAAAAGTAGAAAAATAACCAAATTTAAAATTATTGACTAACATTGCATAAATAAGAAAAATTGCTTATTAATTGATATTTAATTGTATTTAAAGTAAAAAAATGTAATAAATTTATTGTAAATAAAAAATAAAGTAGCAATATGTGAATAATAAACTAATATAGATAATTTACAAAAATAAATTAAGCGAAATAATAATAATACTACAATAACATTTAACCGAATAATAAAAAAAAAAAAAAAAAAAATGTTAAGGAAGAAGGCTGATAATATTTTTACATAAAGAATTTAAATCTAAAAAAAAAAAAAAAAAAAAAATTGAGAGTCACTGGTTTTTAAGACGTTTAAGATATTTTTCAATAAATTATTTGATATAGTTTAATAATTACAATAAACAAATAACTCATCTTACATGCATAATAAACAAATAACTCATCTGACACGCATAATAAACGAATAACTCATCTGACATCAATTGTAGAACTTCGTATTAATCTTATCACCAAATGAAAAATAACACTCATTTTTTAACAATTCAACAACAATGCAGATAAATCCCTGCTTAAAATTGTACAAAGGGGAAAAAAAAAACTGTGGAACTTCCAACAACTCAGAAAAATAACCAAATTTAAAATTATTGACTATCATTAAAGCGCTTGGTAACCCTCAAAACACAGTTTAATCTTTGCAGTTATTAGTAGCATCTTTTCTTTGCTGCATAAATTACTTCTTCTTTCTCGCCCACTATCACTTGCATATTAATCATGTTATAACAGGTGTTAAAAAGACAAGTACTTTTTGAAGCAAAACAAGATTATTTAAAATATTTATTTGATGTTACCATATCTTTTAGTGAAATGATGGATGACTTAATGATCGATCTTAAATAAATGGTGCTCTGTAGTGCCATGTGACAGCATTAATTGAAACATCAAAACTGGGGAAAAGGGGCAATTTTTAATGTATTAAAGTCCATTATTTTGAAATTTTGTAGTCTCTTTCTTTTTTTTTTTTTTTAAATTTTGGAAAAAAATTTCAAACTATGTTTGAAATATTTATTTTACGAAAGTTGTTATTGTTATTATCATCATTATTTTTGGAAAAATGGATATTGATAATGCATTTTGGTAGAAAAAACTTTATTTTAAAATTTACGTATGGATACATTAAATACAAAATAATAAAATAAAATGTTTTTCTTGTGAAACTTTAGATAGGAAATAAAACCATAAAATAAAATAAATTCTAATCAATTTTAAAGGTTCACACAAGTTAGGTATAGATACATTTTATACTAGGTACTCAATTCTCTCGATTTATTATAGAAACAATTTCATTAGAATGACTATTATTTCTTTGTACTGTTTATACTGTTTTTGACAGTAATATTTGTAGTCGTTTTTGTAAAAATTACTGTAGTAAAAGCACTGTAGATATTCAGTATAAGTACTTTAGATAGTTTTCAGTAGTCAAATAGTTTCAATATTAAGTATTGTAAATAGTTTTCAGTATTAAAAGTACTGCAGATAGTTTTCAGTAGTCAAATAGTTTTCAATATTAAATTTTGTAGATAATTTTCAGTAGTCAGATAGTTTTCAGCATTAAAATACTATATAGTTTTCAGTAGTCAGATAGTTTTCAATATTAAAGTACTCTAGATAGTTTTTAGTGCTAAAAGTACGTAGATAGTTTTCAGTATTAAAGTATTGTAGATAGTTTTTCAGTATTAAAGTATTGTAGATAGTTTTCAAACAGAGTTTTCAGTAGTAAATTATTATAGATAGTTTTCACTATTAAAGTATTATAGATGGTTTTTCAGTATTAAAGTATCATAGATAGATTTCAGTATTAAAGTATCGTAGATAATTTTCAGTATTAAAGTACTATAGATGTTTTCAATTATCAGATAGTTTTCAATTATCAGATAGTTTTCATTATTAAAGTACTATAGATATTTTCAATTGTCAGATAGTTTTCAATATTAAAGTACTGTAGATAGTTTTCAGTATTAAAGTACTGTAGATAGTTTTCAGTGTTAAAGTGCTATAAATAGTTTTTCAATTAACAGCTAGTTTCAGTATTAAAGTACTGTAGATATTTTTCAGTGTTAAAGTACTATAGATAGTTTTGAATTGTCTAATAGTTTTCAGTATTTAAGTACAATATATAGTTTTTAGTATTAAATTTCAAGCATATAATACGAATATTATTCCATGACTAAAATTAAAAAAAAAATATATTTAATAGTTTAAATACGTAATGTTTATTACCACTGTGCATTAATATTATCCAGAGCAGTTTAAATTATATTATTATTTTTAATTATTGTAGTTTTACGATATCAAATAAATATTAGGAGGCTATTTTATCATGAGCCAAAATTCTCTGTTTAACTAGTATAAAATGTAAATATTAGGAACAAAAAATATTTAAGTTAAGTCCTTTTAAAAGTTAATTCAAATAAATAGTTAGCAATAAAACATATAGTAGGGACATGTATTTAAAATTCATACTTGTACTTTTATATTCATTTCTGTTTTTCTTAACATCAATTTTCTTTTTACAGTATGAAAATTACATATGCTACAAGTTTCAATAACATAAAAAATAAATTCATAATTGTATGTTTTAAACAATTTTAAATAAAAATTTAAAAAATTATCATTATTATTAATTTTGATAATACATTTGATTTAAAAATACATTTTGATAGAAAACTTTATTTCAGAAATTACCTATGAATACAGTAAATACAAAAGAATAAAATATAATGTTTTTGTTGTGAAACTTTAGATACGAATTGAAATCATAAATTAAAATATATCTTAATCACTTTCAAATGTATTAAATATTCAATAAATTTAAGTACAGATATATTTTATAATTGGCGCATTACTCTCATGATTTATTATGGGGACAATTTTTAATAAATATGGGGATAAATTTGAATATTGAAATTTATATATGAAAACACAACTATGGTAATAAATTTTTAATTATTATGGTGACGAATTTTAGGTTTTTTTTATAAAATCTATCTACATATACAATACAATGTGTGTTATCGAATTTTTAGTTTTAGATTCAATAAAATATCTTATTCCTGTCTCATCTTCCATATTTAACAATGCACACTTATATTTTTTTATTCAATATTTTTTTTTTTTTTTCAATTTTGTTCTAATCCTCCATTAACTTCACATAATGCATTTTTATTTCGTAAATATTTTATTCTAGTGAAGTAGTTCCTGTTTACTATTTATTTTGTTAACCAAGTGTAGCTATTCACAATTTTTTTCTTCTTCTTACTAAGTCATTGTATATCCAAGCCTTAAATATCTTAAAGTACTGGGCATAACTTTTACAAAAAACAATAATTCGTATTTAAGCGCAATTTATACAAATACAAATGTTGAGTTTGGTTTCATTTCTTAATTCCTTCCTTTTAGGGAAAGATTGTCCAACATCAAAACAATTTTAACTGATCCACATTATTTCTATCAAATTATAACAATGAGCAACTAGTTCAAGAGTTACCTGAATGTTAAAATTACGATCTGATACTACAAAAATATTTTGAAATATACATTTTGAATTGCAAACAAGAGTTCGTGAAATATATATATATCATTAAGTTAATATAAATAGGAGATTCTTTTAATAACTATTTAAAGAAAAATATGTTCTTTTATAAATTATTTTATGAACAAACTAGAAGAAAAAAATTGAGATCCAATTCTTTGAAATTTAATCAATAATTTTGCTATCACATTAAGAAATCTGAAAGTGAACAACAAAAAATATTCCAATAACATAACTTTAATATAATCACCATAAAATATGAAATTTAAAAGACAGTTCTATACAATTTGGAATGGTGGTACGATAAAATTTATGTACGAAATTAAAATCTACGAATTTTCTTAAAATAATGCCATAACCATATATCCTTCTTATAAATCTCCTCATTTTTTATTTATATCCTACTAAAAAGATCTCTACACATTCTACTAATAAATCATCAAGTAAAAGTGTTTCCGTTCATTTAAAAGAAACATATTATTGGCAAATTTAATTGGTTAGTATGGGAACCAATAAACCGAGATTGGTACGCCTCAGGAGTTCCTGAAAACGTTCTCCGTGCCTCAAGTGGCCCTGATCTTACAAGAGTGGAAAAAATGGAAATCTATCCGTACGTGCGACTGACAAGTAGAGAAAGCACTATTGATGGATTAGAACCAGTTACCATGATCGCTCTGGGACTTCTACGCCAGTTACACTATCAAGAAACTAGATTTTTTTTTCCGCTCTCTTTTCCCCATTTTCTTATACGAGATTTCTTTTTATTTGGTTTGTTTTTCTCTGCTTTTTTATTCCTTTTCCTTTTTTATCAGTATATTATGAAATGGGAAAAAAAACAGAAGCGTAAGGAAAGATATCCGTGGCATATCTTTCATCACAGAAAAAAAGCGTTCAAGTAAAATTGTGTGTTCCTTATTTAAATTCTGTAAAGGCAGATAGGTCAGACAGGCAGGCAGATATGTTATTCTATTAAAAGGCTGATAGGTCATTTAGTATTTTTTTTTTTTTTTTTTTTTGTAATTTAATGCGATTAAATGAGTTTCAGGATCTCCGTTGATATTTTTTACATATTTTGTTTACTATTAATTCCATTTTTCTTATAAAAATAAGAAACATTACTATTTAAAAAAATAACTAATTTTCATTGTTCTATAAAAAGGAGAAAAAAAATAAACTTAAAACATACAGAGATATAGAAAAAAAAATAATAAATGTAAATTAGAAAAAAATTTTGTTATTTTCTGTATATAAATTTTTTCCTCAGCATTAACATCATATAATAGTAATGCAAAAATCACCATGCCCGTTTTCAAAAATCACTAAGTATTATGATATTTGTTAAATAACAAAACGATGAAATAGATGTCTAAAACTTGCTCTAAATTAGTGCAATATAAGCTCTTGTATCCTTTGTAATGCATGTAAACAAAGTGACAACACATTCAAAATAATGGCAGATTGACCATGAGAGTTATCAGCGATAATGTCACTCCTGACAGTATACTGTGGCAATTGTAAAAATCTCTTAATATGTTTGAGTAATGTAAGGAGCAGTTATGTAATATATTCGCTCGTACATCAATCCTCTAATATAATATTATTTGACTTAATTTTAACTTCTGCTATTATCTTAATGTATGGAAAAGTAAAAATCATAAAATTAATAAAAGTTAAATGTTATATTAATATGCATGTTCTGATAAATATGAACAATTCTCTTTTTTTTTCATCAAAAATGTAATAAATTGAAGAAAATTGAATAAAAGCAAAGAAAAATATTTTTAGAGAACTGAATAATAAAAGGAAACACAGAAAGTAGTTGAATTTTTATAATGCATATTAAGTCAAATGTTTTTTCACTCTATAAAAAAAATAATATTAATATTCTGCCTCAAAATTTGTCTTTGAGCAACTGGTATTTGTAAGCAAAACTAAGTATAGCAGAAAATTTATCGTATAGATGAACTCGGCTAATTCAAGCAAACGCCCTATGTTTTATTCGTTTTTTTGAATTTATAAACAAATATTTATGATGTATATTAAAAATGTCCAAAAGTAATCACAGATATAAATATTTTTCATGATACAGAAAACCACATGAAAAAATTTCACCACCTCAATTTCATTTGTTGATTGCGCTAAACACACAAGCAAAAGTTCATATCCATGAATATTTTACTGTTTAATCATTTTTTTGGGTAAAAAATTTGTTAAAGATTAAAAGGTGACATGAACGAATAATAAAAGGAAACACAAAATGTTGTAAAATTTTTTTATAATATATAATGTTAAATGTTTTTTTTCTATAACTCTATAATAAAAATTAATTATTAATAATTTGTCTCAAGATTTGTTTTTTGAACAACTATTATTTGTAAGCAAAACGAAGTATAGCAGAAAAAGCAATCCATTGTATAGATGAACCTCTGTAATTCAAGTCATCCAATTTTTTACACTTTTTTGAATTACTAAGCAAATATTTATGATATAATATTAAAAATGTTCAAAAGTAATCAAAAGATAAATATTTTTCTTGATACAGAAAACCACGTGCAGAAAATTTCACCACCTCAATTTCATTTGTTGACTGCGCTAAACACACAAGCAAAATAAGTAAAGTAAATAAAAATATTATATAACATAATTTAACAAATGTACCAAGAAAGGAATCCTTTTAAGGACTTGCCTGGCCTCCGAGTCTGAGATAAAGGCTTATTATATAAAGGATATATAAAACTTTTTCAGTGAAAATCCTTTCATGATCAAAGATTCCAGTTTTGTTTGCTTTTCAATTGAGACGGTTTGTAAACAGCATATTCATCTTGTACTGAACACACATTCTTTGGACAGAAATACTTGGAAATACAGGAACGTTTGTTGAACTTAAAAGGATATTAAGAATTAGAAAATTCTTTAAAGCAAAAATAATTCATAGAATTTTCTGTTTAAATCTCATATTTATAAACAACCAATACTTTCTTCAATGTTTTTTAGACGAAATCTTTTATATAAAAATTATTTAATGTAATAGACTTCTACAGAGTAAAAAAAAAATGAAATTCAGATAAAATGATCTATAAATTTTACAGAAGAGTTGCTTTAAGGTAATATAAAAACAACAATACTGTGTTAAACTAGATTCTTCCAAGTCATAGTAATCAGCGAAAACCTCAATTTTTTTTCAATTCCTTCTATAAGCTCACACTCTCCCTATATATATCTTGTTCAAATTCCAATCGTTAATAAAATACTTTTTATTCTTCAGCTCAAATACATTTTTTTAACTTGCAGTGGATGGCATTTGATATCAATGCAGTTTTTCAAATATTAATTCAGTAATTAAATTTAATTAATTAATTTTAGATTTTTAGATTTGAAATTGCATATATCTACCAATAGATGGCGCCAAATAAAATGAATGAAAATTATTTATAAAGGACTTCTTGCAATATAGTGAAAAAAAGTAGGAATTGACTTAATTTTTTTTTATATTGCTTGTTTATATTTAAAACAGAGTAAAATATATTCAAATTATTCAGAATTTATAACTGAGGATATGAATATATCTGTATATACGAGTATAACCTTTTGTCGAAAACCTTTCTCAAAAGGTTTATCTAAATTCTAGCCATAATCTTAAAAAAGTAACATGACTTGCATCAGAGGAAAACATAAAAGTAAACTACAATGTTGAATTGATTAGATACAATTACTATAGAATAAAATAATTTTTATTGAAAAAGCTCCGTTTAAATCTGTTTTATTGATTTACAGAGAAAATTCATGTAAATTCTTGTACTACTTTTGAATTATATTCATATTAAGATATAATTAGATTCACTTTTCTGTTCTGCAAACATAAATAAATGCAAGACTAATATTCTTTTGAGAAATTAAGTAGGTTGTTGTGTTGTTTCTTATCCCACTTGGTAGACATCTAGACCAAGCAAACGAACCCGTGTGGGTTCATGGTTGAAGGGAAAGGGGGCAGCTTCTCCTACATCTCTTCTGGGGGGCGATTTGGATCCACCTCCTCGTGGTGCCCCTGGAAACGTCATTAAGACGGCGAAGAGATCCATACATCTCCGCGGGTGTTCACGAACACATTCTATAGCGTGAACGTTGATGCCTTGGAGTACAACAAGCCCAGTCGAGGGCAGACAAAGGCTGTGGGGGTGTTGTACTTATTACATATCACCTATCCGTGGAGCCGAATAAGGCGGAATCCAGCTAGTACTAGTAGGTTCTGTCGTGCTTCTGGCCATGCAGTTCTCCGTAAGCCTTCGGGCAGGTCGGTAAAACTTTATTGAATACACATCTCTTCTAACCGTGACACTTTTTTACAGCGTAGAGTTGTCATCCGTACACCCAACACCTCATACAGTCATACTAGACCAGACCTACAGCTTAAAGTGAATTCCAACGACTACAAACATCCATACCAGCGCCGGGACTCAAGCCCGAAACTTGTGGCACCAAATGCCAGAACACTAGTTACTCGGCCATTCAGGACCATTAAGTAGATATTTCATATAAATAGCCATTCCAAAATATATTAATAGTATTTTTATCATGTGTGAACATGATGCTGACCTGATTAGGAGTTCGTGGAGCAATCCAAAATGCGCAGCGAGCAAATCGAATAATGGATACAACAATGGATAAATGTAAACTTTTTAACGAATGTAAATACGAACAGTGATATCTTGCTGTTGTCCGAAACGCGGACGATATTAAGAGACACATTCGAATTAAATGGTTTCGATCATCATCATTTAGTAAGCGATCTTTCACGGCGAAGGCCGAGCGGTGTGTGCATTTATATCAAACATCATTTTAAATCCCTAGCAGAAATCGTTGAGATGTTTCCAAATCAAGATCTGGGTATTCACGTATTGGTTGAAAACTTTTTAAAACAAAAGTTTTATATGCAAAACCAGGAAAACCAACAAAACCAGGATAATCAGGCCGTTCTATACGCGAAACCAGGATTGAGGCGACGATGACATTACCGACGCCATTGACGAGAGCATGGACAGTAAAAATCGTGATTACAAAATAGTATTGGCCGGTGATTTCAATATGGATATGGGTACCAAGCACGGACGAGAATGTTGCAAAATAATGAATGATATTTACTACATGACTTTTTAGAAATAACATTGCTCAATATACAACGAGAGCTCAGACGAGCAATGATGCATGTTTTCAACACACATCGTAAAGAAACATGGCATGTATGGCAGTGTTTTCAGCCATCACTTGCCTCTATAAGCTCAAGAACCTGGGAAAAAAACAAAGACTTTGTACGGCCGATCCACCAGCAGACGACGATCCAAGACTGGAGTGGGGGCCCACCCATGGTTTTTGCCGTACAAATTGACTGGGAATAGGATGATGATTAATATCCAATGTAGCATACTAAGCAGTAGATGTCTAGTCGACGGTCGGGTTGCGTATATGCAACTTATCATGTTCACACATAATAAGTGGAAACTAGAGCAGATTTCAGTTTTCTAATTTAAATTTACAATAAAAAAAAAAATTTGTGGTTGAGCTTTTTTTTTTTATACTTTTTATTATTTCTTGGACTTTTAATCTTTAATAATTCATTTTTATTTTTAACAAGATGTAATTTGTAATTGATAAAATCGTCCTATTCTTCCTGACAACAATGCATGTTTAGTTAAGTAGAACCAAATACATCAAACTTTTTTTTTAGTAATGATCAGAATTTTTTTAAAAAAAAGTGCACAAACAAGCAGTAAACCTTTTCAAATTCTCTGAACTTTCCAAAACAGTATTCTTTTTCTAACAAACAGAAAAAAAAAAAAAGAAATGAAATGAAAAAGAAAAATGATTTGCTGCCAACTAATTACGGAAACAATGAGCCACTTCTGGAAGAATTGAAGCAGCTTTTATTCCAAAACAATTCTGGTAATAGATGACAAATTCTATTACTCGCAACATGCTGGTGTCGTATTCCATCATCAAATGAAGCATGTCTGTCTCTTTTGTTCTTATCGAAACAAACCGGGACTGAGAAAACAGCGCAGCATCCCAAAACCTGCAAGAAATGAAGAGAAAAAAATTATTCCCAGCCAACTCAGTCAAAGCACGCACCAAGCGGGAACCGTACCACGTGAGACCACGCCTCAGTGTGTGATTAACCCGATGATGGCACGGACCAATGGTTTCCTTTTCGCTTCATTGAGGGCTCTTCGGCGATTAGGGAAGGTTTGAAATAAGGTCAAAATAATCGCCGAGTTTTGTAAACTCGAATTGAAAACGAATTAGAAAATCCCAATTAAGCGAATTCTTGGCTCGGATGGCAGCAGCATTCTTTTGTTGGTTTCTTCTCTGGCGCGGGAGTGAACAATCAGCGTGAAAATTCGCAGCATGCCTGGCTTGCTACGAGGAATAGATTCCAGTCGTCATGCTGAAAAGCACCACAGGACTTTTAATAATCATTTTGGAAATATTTAATGATTAAAAGAAGAATGTTTTTTTAAGCGACATTAAAATGCTTTCCTTCAAACTCTTCATAACAAAATAATTTCGAACCCAAATTCTTATTTTGTAAAGAAAAAAAAAAAAGATCTTCGACTTGTAGCAAAATATTCTTTTTCCTCCCACATTCCTTAGATATTAAATATTTTCTTCCAAAATTAATTTTACTATAATCGAATGAAAAACATTTGTCGTTGTGATGCTTTATTTATATAACATTTTCTATTGCATTTAATGTGCTATGTGAGCCATTTTTTTTTTAAATTATGAATTTAATATTTGTTTTTTATTTCTAAGTTTAACTATCAACTGTTTTGGTTCTTGGAACTGAAAAGTTTTTAAAGATAAATTACAAATAAAATTCCATTAAAAAACTATTGCTATATATTTCTTGAATAACACATAAATAAATTCAACAAATTAAAAAAAAAAATTACGAGATGAAAAAATAAAATATTTTTTTCTTAAACAATTACAAATTGTAATTTAGATAAATAAATGAACAGTAAATAATTTACAGTTAATTCTGCAATACCAATAATCAAGTTAGCAAGCTTTTTAGTAACGATATTCATGGTTCGAATAAAAGTTTTTTTAGTAAGCCGGATATGATGTATGATGTCATACATTTTCACTCGCATTTTCTCAAAACTATGAGTAATAGAGGTACAGTTCTTTGGGCATTTTTTATGTGTTCCAAACAACGAATCTAGCTGTGCAGAATTTATACGGTCTTTCTGGGACACCCTGTAAATTTCTTGCAATAATTCGGTTTAAACTATTTGCACTCTATTATGTTCTAATTTATTCTATATTATAGTTATATTTAAACACAAATTTCTGGAACGATTGAATACAAAAGATATTGAGCTACACGGGATTAAGTAAATTTTTGGTGTTCTGATTTGCGTTGAGTATTTAGGAGGTTGTTAAGATATTAATTGTCATTTTATCTAATCTACTGTACCATCTTAAAAGCGTATTAAGCATTTATATTAGTAAGACTGTTTTAAAAATTATCTGAAAGGAAAACACCTAAACTTTTACTTAATTAAGTAAATAGATAGCATAAAAGAAACATCATGAATTGTTTACATTACTTTGATTCTTTGCCAAATGAAAGGGCAGTTAAAGAGGAATAAAATAAGTTTATGTGAATTAATTCATGCATGTAGTCTTAGATGTAAACGATTTAATATGCGATAATAAGGGTAGATGAATATCGTTCTTTTATCCTGCTAATATTTTAAGGCTGTTAATAAATTATTTCTACTTTGGGAGAGTTTCATATCTTATGACGTTTAATCTAGTAAAAATAATTATTTTTAAAAATTTCACTTTTAAAACTGTTGTAACAATTTTGAAGTATTTTCTAGTATTTTAAGTAAACAATTAATAAAACTGAAATCCACTTATGAATTTCAAATATTATGTGTGAACAAGATATTTTTCTGATACGTTTTTTTTTCAAGGATGTGATAATGTGTAAATTTACATGGAAGTTCTCGACAGTAAAAGAAAATGATTAAAACTTAATATATAAATTGGTTATTTTTTTTTAATGTTTGAATAAAATCTAAATAAAATATACGAATTTCTCTTTTTTGAAACGGATTTTATAGTACATAACGAAAATTATATGTTTTAATAATGTAAAATGTTGTTTTATGTGAGGATTTCAACCAGGAATTCATTGCTCCGGAAAAAGAAAATGTGACCATGGCAATTATTTTTTGATAATACCTTTTAAAAATAATAGATGGACTGTAAAAATTATACTGGATTACAAATAAAAAATTGAGTAAGGAAAAAGCAGCGTTTATATGAGTTGTGTTATATTGAATCGCAAGAAATTAGAATTTTAAATTATATTATGTGTGAAATATGATATTGTTGTGATTTGCGTTTTTTTCAAGGTTTCAAAAAGGAGTAAATTTTTAATTTAACTTCTCGACAGTAAAAGAAAATAATTAAAACTTAATATATAAATTGGTTAATTTTTATATGTTTAAATAAAATCTAATAAAAAATACCCAAATTTCCCTTTTTTTTTGACACGGATTTTATAGTACATAAAGAAAATTATACCTTTTAAAATGTTTATTCATGATAAATAGAAAGAAATTAGCATATGTACATTTGATTAATTTTTGTCGTGATTAATATATTCCTGAGATTAAAAAAATTACGATTTCTTAGATTGATAAATATTTTCTTCTTTGAATTTATTTGTTTCATTTCTGATTTTATAACTTTTGGGAAAATTTTTTTTTCTATTCTTTCTTACGTGAACAAGAAGTTAGAATGCATTGAATTTCTTAAAGATTATAAAATTTCCATTTGTATGATATTCTGTAACTTATTTTTTTTTAAATATTATCATATCCATTATTTTTAAATGTTATTGATTAACTTAAAATATTAAAATTAGACGTAGTACTGAAAATGGTTAAGCTACTGATTTCATTAACTGTTTATTTTATTAAACTGAATGTAATAGATGAACTGAATTTTATTTTTCTGATTAAGTAATAATTAAAAGTAAACTTATACGTTTCCTGACAACATTTTTAGATCTGTCCATTGGGTTATTCACTCGACTTAAATTTAGATTTCCTCTCACGTCCGTTTGATTTAAAAGCTTCTTTTTTATCCTAATATTCCTACAAACCACAAGAACAAAAATTGCGAGGAATAAAAACTTTTTCCCCAACTTAACTTTAGTTCTAGTCCATTACTAGGTTTGTCCAAAGCGTCCTTCACCCCAGATCTGTCCAGGTCTACTTTATCAAGAAAAACAACTGCCGCTCCGTTTCGTCCACATCACACGCTCCGAGAGTCGCCTGATAGAGGGCAGCCGTGCTTGCGGAAGAAGTAGAAGTTGTCTCTCACACAAAAGATATTCAATGGACGCGGTGGACGAGAATCGAAACAGGAAACGAGTTAATGACCTAGAAGTTCTCGAGTCGTTGCATGTTGGCGAACGCTTCCCCAAGATAGAGGGGGTTACTACATGTCAGTCATCTCGTAATCGAACTAATTAAGTCGAACTTTCCTCGCCCTTTAAAGTGGTGTGGGGTGATTCTCGTCACGAATGTGCCCTGGTCCCCCTTTTAAAGAAGGAATCCTTTTCCCCCACCCCCTTTGAGTGAGTGTGGCCATTTCTGTCTTTCTGGTGCTGATTTCAGCATGTCACTCGGAAGAAGGCAGAAGTGTTTAAGAGAAGGAATCAGTTTCGAATTGATGGCGAGGATTAAGGAAATTGTCACGCTTGGTGGCGGATGGGGGTCGTTTCGGGCTAGAAGTGACGATTTTAAAAGTTTCCCTGGCAACTGTGAAAAGTTTTGTGAGGGTGGCTGTCTTTTTCATTGTTGGAATCGAATTAACCGGATTGGCAATAGATTAAGTCTCTGAGGTAAAGCTCGTTATTTTATGTGAATTGATTTCTAGTCAGGAATTCATTGCCCCTGAAAAGAAAAAATGTGACCATGGCAATAATCTAGATAATACCTTTTAAATTAATATATGGACTGTAAAAATTAAACTGGATTGCAAATTAAAACTATTTAAAGAAATAGTAGCTTTAATTTGAGTTGAAAGTTTTTAAATCAGTAGAAATTCGAGTTCTAAATTATATGAAGTGGGAGCATAATATTGTTGTGATATCCGTTTTTTTTCAAGGTTGCAAAAGAGTAAATTTAAATTCGACTTCTCGATAGAAAAAGAAAATAATTGAAACTTAATATTTGAATTAGTTAATATGTTTTTTTAATATGTTTAAATAAAATATAATAAAAAATACGAAGTTCTCTTTTTTGACACGGATTTTTATAGTACATAAAGAAAATTATACGTTTTGAAATGTTTATTCATGATAAAGAGGAAGTAAATTAGCATATGTACATTTGCTCAATTTTTTGTCGTGATTAATGTTATTCCTGGGAGATTAACAAATATAGATTACAATTACTTAGATTAATAAGTGATTTTCCTTAAATTTATTAATGTTTCATTTCTGATTTTATAATTTTTGGAAAAATTGTTTTAGTATTCTTTTCTTACGTGAACAAGAAGTTAGATATATTGGGATTTCTTCAAGATTATAATATTTCCTTTTTATAGTTTCCATTACTTATTTTAATTTTTAGTCTTTCAGAATAATACCATATCCATTAATTTTTAAAATGTTATTGATTAACTAAAAATTGATTAAATTAGATGCAATACAGAATATGATTAAGCTACTCATTTAATTCACTATTGACTTATTAACATGTAAAAACTAAATATAATAGAGGTAGCTGAATTTTATTTTCAGATTAAAGTTATAATTAAATTAAACTTATTCGTTTCCTGACAGCATTTTTAGATGTGATCATTAGGTCATTCACTTGACTAACATTTATTTAGTTAGCATCAGATTTCTTCTCACGTATGTTTGATTTAAAAGCTTCTTTTATCCTAATATTCCTACAAACCACAAAAAAAATAATTGAGTAGGAAGAAAAACTGTTTTTTCTCCAACCAAACTTTAGTTCTAGTCCATTACTAGGGTTTGTCCAAACCGTCCTTCACCCCCAGTTCTTTCCAGGTCTACTTTATCAAGAAAACAACTCCCGCTCCGTTTTTCGTCCACATCACACGCCAATGAGAGTCGCTGATAGAGAGCATCCGTGCTTGTGAGAAGAAGTAGAAGTTGTCTCTCGCCCAAAAAGATATTCAATGGACGCGGTGGACGAGAATCGAAACAGGAAACGAGTTAATGACCAAGAAGTTCTCGAGTCGTTGCATGTTCGTGAATTCTTTTTCCCCAAGACAGAGGGTACTACCTGTCAGTCAGCTCGTAATCGAACTAATTAAGTCGTACTTTCCTCACCCATAAAAGTGGTGGGGGAGTCACGAATGTGCCTTTTAAAAGAAGGAATCCTTTCCCAGCCCCTTTGAGTGAGTGTGGCAATTTCTGTCTTTCCGATGCTGATTTCAGCATGTCACTGGGAAGAAGGCAGAAGTGTGTAAGAGAAGGAATCGGTTTCGATTTGATGGCGAGGATTAAGGAAATTGTCACGGTTGGTGGCGGATGGGGGTCGTTTTGGGCTAGAAGTGACGATTTTTAAAAGTTTCCCTGGCAACTGTGAAAAGTTTAGTGAGTGTTGGCTGTCTTTTATTGTTGGAATTGATTTAACCGGATTGGCGATAGATTAAGTAGTTGAGGTAAATGTCGTTATTTTATGTGAGTGGATTTCAAGCCAGGAATTCATTGCTCCGGGAAAAGAAAATGTGACCATGACAATAATCTGGATAATACCTTTTAAATTAATAGATGGACCGTAAAAATTATACCGGATAACAAATAAAAATTACATACGGAAACAGAAAACTGTTTATTAAATCACAAGAAATTAGAGTTCTATGTTATATTATGTGTGAACAAGATATTTCACAAGTGAAAAAATGTTAATCGAGTGAAAAAATTCTCGTCCGAAACGACCCCATCCGCCATCTAACATTTTAAATTAATAGATGGATTGTAAAAATTATACTGGATTGTTTGATTTTAGCTTTTCAGAAATATTTTAAATAAACTGCGCCAGCAACAGATACATTAACAACTTTTGTTACTAATATTAAATTTTTAATGTTTGAATAAAATCTATTAAAAAATACGGATTTCTATTTTTTAACTCTCATTTTTCTGTACATAAAGGAATTAAATGTTTAAAAATGTTTATTCATGATAAGGAGAAAGTACACTGAAGTGACAAAAGTCATGGGATACCTCTTAATATCGTGTCGGCCCTTCTTTCGCCCGGCGAAGTGCAGCAACTCGACGTGGCATGGACTCAACAAGTCGTTGGAAGTCTTCTGCAGGAATATTGAGCCATGCTGTCTTGATAGACGTCCATAATTGTGAAAGCGTTGATGGTGAGGGATTTTGGACACGAACAGACCTCTCGATGATGTCCCATAAATGCTCGATGGGATTCATGTCGGGCGATCTAGGTGGCCAGATCATTCGTTGGAATTGTCCAGAATGTTCTTCAAACCAATCGCGAACAGTTGTCGCCCGGTGACATGGCGCATTGTCATCCATAAAAATCACATCGTTGTTTGGGTAAATGAAGTCTATGAATGGCTGCAAGTGATCTCCAAGTAGCTGAACATAAGCATTTCCAGTCAATGTTCGGTCAAGTCGCACCAGAGGACCAAGTCCATGCCATGAAAAAAACAGCCCACACCATTACGGAGCCAACACCAGCTTGAAGAGTGCCTTGCTGACCGTTTAAGGGTCCATGGCTTCGTGGGGTCTGCGCCCCACTCGAACCCTACCATCAGCTCTTTCCAACTGAAATCGTGACTCATCACACCAGGCCACGGTTTTCCATTCATCTAGGGACCAACCGATATGCTCACGTGCCCACGAGAGTCGCTGCAAGCGATGTCGTTCTGTCAGTAAAGGCACTCGAGTCGGTCTTCTGCTGGAATAGCCCAAGAAAGCCAAATTTCTCCGCACAGTTCTAACAGACAAGTCCCTTGTACGTCCCACATTGATTTCTGCGGTTATTTGACGCAGTGTTGCTTTCTGTTAGAATTTACGACTCTTTGCAGACGTCCCCGGTCTCGGTCGTTAAGTGCAGGCGGTCGACCACTGCGCTGTCCATGGTGGGATGTTATGCCTGAAATGTCATACTTGTCGGCCCACTGTTGACACAGTGGATCTGGGAATGTTGAATTCCCTAACGATTTCCGAAATGGCATGACCCATGTGTCTAGCTCCAACTAACATTCCGCATTCAAAGTCTGTTAATTCCCGTTCTGCGGTCATCATCACCTCAAAACCTCTTCACATGAATAACTTGAACAGAAATGAAAGCTCTGCGAAAGCACTGCGCATTTATACCTGTTCTACGCGATGCTACTGCCATCTGAAAATTTGCATATTGCTATCCCATGACTTTTGTCACTTGAGTGTAAATTAGCATATGATACATTTGATCAAATTTTTGTTGTGAAAAAAATGCATTGATCAATTCCATAGATTAATAAATATTTTTTTCTTAAAGTTATAAGTGATTAAATTTTATAATTTTTGAAAAATTTTGTTTTTGTGTTCTTGTTACATAAACAAGAATTTAGATATATAGGAATTTCTTAAAGATTATAATATTTACATTTGTATAGTTCCTTTACTTGTTTTATTTTAGTCTTTCAGAATATTACTTTATCCATTAATTTTTAACATATTATTGATTAGCTAAAATTTATTAAAATATTGAAAATGATTATGATACTAATTTAATTAATTGATTATTAAAAAGTTAAAACTAAATACAATAGTGGCAAATGAATTTAATTTTCTGATTAATGTTATAATTAAATTAAACTTATTCGTTTATTGATAACATTTTTCGATATGTTCATTGGGTTATTCATTCGACTAACATTTATTTAGTTGACATCAGATTTCTTCTCACGTCCGTTTGATTTAAAAGCTTTTTATCCTAATATTCCTACAACCACAAGGGAACAAAAAAAAAAAATTGATCAGAAAGAAAACTTTTTTTTTTTTTACCAACCAAACTTTAGTTCTAGTCCATTACTGGGTTTGTCCAAAGAGGACCTCACCCCCAGTTCTTTCCAGGTCTACTTTATCAAGAAAAGCAACTGCCGCTCCGTTTCGTCCACATCACACACTCCGGGAGTCACTAATAGAGGGTCGCCGTGCTTGCGAGAAGAAGTAGAAGTTGTCTCTCGCCCAAAAGGTATTCAATGGACGAGAATCGAAACAGGAAACGAATTAATGACCTAGAAGTTCTCGAGTCGCTGCATGTTGGTGAACGCTTCCCCAAGATAGAGGGTTACTACCTGTCAGTCAGCTCGTAATCGAACTAATTAAGTCGAACTTTCCTCTCCCATAAAGTGGTAGGGGGGGAGAGTCTCGAAAGTACCCCAGACCCCCTTTTAAAAGAAGGAATCCTTTCCCACCCCCTTTGAGTGAGTGTGGTAATTTCTGTCCTTCCGATGCTGATTTCAGCATGTCACTTGGAAGAAGGCAGAAGTGTTTAAGAGAAGGAATCAGTTTCTATTTGATGGCGAGATTAAGGAAATTGTCACGCTTGGTGGCGGATGGGGGTCGTTTCGGGCGACAAGTGACGATTTTTAAAAGTTTGCCTGGCAACTGTGAAAAAGTTTAGTGAGGGGGGCTGTCTTTTATTGTTGGAATTGATTTAACCGGATTGGCAATAGATTAAGTCGTTGGTAAATGTCGTTATTTTATGTGAATGGATTTCAAGCCAGGAATTCATTGCTCCGGAAAAGAAAATGTGACCATGTCAATAATCTGGATAATACCTTTTAAATTAATAGATAGATTGTAAAACTTATACTGGATTATAAATAAAAATTACGTAAAGCAAGGTTTAGCAATATCGCAATTAGAGTTCTAAGTTATATTATGTGTGAACAAGATATTTTTCTGATACTTTTTTTTCAACGCTGTGATAGTGTAAATTTACATGGAAGTTCTCGACAGTAAAGAAAATGATTAAAACTTAATATATAAATTGGTTAATTTTTTAAATGCTTGAATAAATCTAATTAAAAAATACGAATTTATCTTTTGTGACAGGGATTTTATAGTACATAAAGAAAATTATACTTTTAATAATGTAAAATATTGTTATTTTATGTGAGTGGATTTCAAGCCAGAATTCATTGTTCCGGAAAAGAAAATGTGACCATGGCAATAATCTGGATAATACCTATTAAATTAATAATAGATGGACTGTAAAAATTATACTGATTACAAATAAAAAATTGAGTAAGGAAAAGCAGCGTTTTATATGAGTTGAAACTGTTTATTGAATCACAAGAAATTAAAGTTCGAAGTTATACACAGTCCAGTCACATTAATGGGACCACCTGTCAAAAAACCAGAATATACACTCTTGCACATTCTGGCTTTTTAAGTGGAGTGTGGAATGCGGTATTTAAGTGTTATTAAGTGGAGTTATTTATATACACTCCACTGCAAATGTTCTGCCACCTGCCTTTTTGTGATTGGTTATTTCGCGTTGACGTCGAAAGTAGGTGGTGGTCACATGAATGTAACTGGATTGTGTATTATATGTGAGCAAGATAATGTTCTGATACGCTTTTTTTTTTTTTTTTTCCAAGGCTGTGAAAATATTTAATTTACATAGAGATTCTCGACAGCAAAAGAAAATGACTAAAACATAATATGTAAATTTATTATTTTTTAAATAAATCTTATGACTGCGAAATATATCAATGTAACTGGGGCGTGAATGGCAGAGTGTCTAACGCTGTGGCGCTCGGTGCAACAGGGTTCAAGTTGTGGCTGTGCATGGATGTTTGTGGTGGTTCGAATCCACATAGAGCCGTAGCTCCCGGTCTGATATGACTGTAGAGCGTCACGAAGTGAAGTCAGACTTCTACCTACAGACAATCGGATTGGTAATAGATTATGTCGCGAGGTAAATGTCGTTATTATATGTGAATTGAATTACAGTGAAGCCCAAGAATTCATCGCTCGGAAAAAGAAAATGTGACCATGGCAATTATTTGGATAATACCTTTTAAATTAATAGATGGATTGTAAAAAATTATATTAGATTGCAAATAAAAAATTATTTAAAGAAAGAACAGCTTTGTATAAGTTGAAACTGCTTAATAAATCACAAAAAATTAAAGTCTTTAAGTTATATTATACGTGAACATGATATTATTGTGATATGCGTTTTTCAATGATTCAAAAACAGAGTAAATTTAAATTAAACTTCTCAATAGAAAAAGAAAATAATTGAAATCATTAATATTTAAATTGGTTAATTATTTTTTTTTTAATGTTTGAATAAAAATCTAATAAAAATACGAATTTCTCTTTTTTTTTGACATGGATTTTATAGAACATAAAGAATATTATACGTTTTAAAAATGTTTATTCATGATGAAGAGAAAGTAAATTAGCATATGTACATTTTCTGATTAAAGTTATAATTGAAATTAAACTTATTCGTTTCCTCGACAGCATTTTTGTAGATCCGATCAATTGGGTCATTCACTTGATTCTAACATTTATTTAGTTGAGCATCAGATTTCATTTTCTTCTCACGTACGTTTGATTTAAAAGCTTCTTTTTATTCTAATATTCCTGCAGACCACAAGAAAAAAGTTTGAGCAGGAAGAAAAACTTTTTTTTTCCCAGCAAACTTTGTTCTATTACATTACTGGGTTTGTCACTGTCCTTCATCCTTATAAAGTTCTTTCCAGGTCTACTATATCAAGAAAATAACTCCGCCCGTTTCGTCCACATCGCACGCCCGAGAGTCGCTGATGAGAGCATCCGTGTTTGCGAGAAGAAGTAGAAGTTGTCTCTCGCCCAAAAGATATTCAATGGACGCGGTGGAGGAGAATCGAAGCAGGAAATAGTTA
>BPLR01013748.1:0-171348 GCA_021605095.1 Caerostris extrusa | reverse complement strand
CCATAGTGATAATTCGTTTTGAAAGAATGTCAAGTTTTTGATGATTGGTCTCGTTTGTCGCTCTACGGTCATTTTGGTACAACACTTTGGACTCATTAGACCGACCACCTACAATTTAACATGGATTCCGCACTACTCACAAACACCCGCGCCACCACCAGGATTCGAACCTGGGGGCCTGTGGTACAATGTTTTTATGGAAAGATCAAAAAGTGTGGAACATAATTTGGATCCAATTTAATACAAAAAAAATGCCTTTGAATGTTTATGAAAAATTATTGAACGTTTTTTTCATTTGTTACAAAAATCAGTGATAAAAAACGTTTATTAAGAATGCACTTGCTTGCATGCGGTGTATATGTTTGAAGCTAATTTCATTTTATTCATTTATTCTTAACTTTAACACGAGAATACTAATTCTGAGTGTCTTTCAAGACACTGGCTATCGATAAATACTATCCTAATGCAGCTGGCAAACACTTATACAGCTTGTCTTGATGCCTTAAGGCAAGCGCTGCACAGACGTTACATCACTTTCAGCACTACCCAGGAGGTGTGTGTTGCTTTGAAGATAAGCCACGGACGCTGAGCAACAATGCCCCCGCAACGCTCTACGATCCTACTAGACCGGGACTTACGGTTTAAAGTGGATTTCGAACCACTACAAACATCTATGACCTGCGCAGGGACTCGAACCCTGTGGTACCAAGCGCCAGGGTGTCAGCCAGTCGGCCATTCAGGTGATCCTATCGATAAATACTTGTTTTAAAAAATTTGTTACTTATTTACTTTGGCAGCCCAAATCAAGTTCCATTTTCCTTTTAAAAAACTGTGTTCAACTGTAACTGCTGTTGTTGCTCTTGAAATTCTTAAGCTTTTGTTTTAATGAAAACATATTTGTGATCAAATGTTTTCAGGCATGAATATGAAAAAATATGGCATTATTTAGATTAATGAACTTCCCATTTCAGCATGTTTTATTGTATTATTTGTTGTTGTTGTATGCTTTTTTTTTTTCTGTTGTTCTTTTTTTTGCTGTAACTGTTAAGAATTCTGCCATTGGGAAAAGAAATTATTAAATACTTTATTGAGAAAAAAAGAAACTCTCTCTTCTCCATTTATTATTATCGCTATTTCAATTGTTGTTATTTTTTAATGCAATGAGATTAAAGCTAAAGTACCCCTCGGTACTTACGTATTAACGGTACCTTGGCGACAGACTTGGCAAAGTTTCTATGTCGCCACCTTTATTATTTGGAATAAAAATATTTTGAAAGCGTTTTGATTTAAATGAAGTGTTTTATATATATTTTGGCTATTTGGAACAAAAATTTTAAGTGTAGATTGGTGCCAAATCTGTAGCTGCGGTTGGCGCGTGTGCTCTTTATTGGCGCAACTGTCGCTAAGGTACAGTTAATACGTAAGTACCATAACTTCTCCTTCATATGCAAAGGAAGATTCACTGAGCTCCGTCAACCTACAAATCGTCGTCGTTCTAATATTTGCAAATTGCCAACTGGAGTACCGATGGCTATGAGCACCAAATATAGACAGACCCCCACCCCTCCCTCATCTTAATTCATACATATAAGTTACAATTAATTATAGCTTGCTTAAAATCCATTATAGGCCGTGTGGCCATTCACGCCCGCATTTAACTTTGCAAGAGATCTCATCCCACTATTCAGAAGATTTAGGATTATTCCTCATCATATTTTAGAAACGCCAGGAATGGACACTTTAAAACTGTGGGTATTAGTCAAGTACAACTAGCAATAATTAAAAAACATATATATTTTGAGTATACATAATAAAATTGGCTGGGGTAGCAAAATTTCAGTAAATCCAAAAAATATTTTTAGAAAATTAAATAAATTATAAAACATGATTGATCATTTTTAAGTTTCACATATGTAAATTCCGATTTTCAATGGATATTTCTTTTAACAGTGTAAGTAAACAGAGAGGAACAGCATAAATTTTTACATAAAATAACACTTTAATATTCAATCGTTATTTTTAGGCGATTAAAGTTTCAAAAATTAAAATGTCCCAAAACAAAACATTAACTTCAATTATATGTGTTCTTGTTAGTAAAAACTATTAATTACTAAGAATAAAAATGTAGTACTTTTTCTATAAAAATTAAAGTGTAATCTAATTTTTACTTTTTAACTCCCTCTTCTATTAAAAATACGCGGCTGGTACTCCACAAGGTAGTAACTTTCACCCTCTTTCTTTTCTCTATTTTTATTGCTGATATCCCAACTAATACTAAATTCCCCAACTGCTATCTACGCTGATGATACTGCAGTCCTTTGCAAAAATAAAAACACCAAATTCTTAGCTAATAACCTTAGCATTTTTCAATAACTGGTTCCAGCAAATGAAAAATTTTTAAACGTAGATAAGACTCAAGCTGTTTTATTCTCTATTGGAAATAAACGTAAAAACCCCATGATTATGACCAACAATAATATTATCCCTTGAATAGTCAAAAATAATATTTAGGAGTTATACTGGTGCAGCATTTAAAATTGGAAACAACATTTTCTGCACACAAAAACTAAATTTCGTATTGCCTTCAGAAAACTCTATACTCACTTATACTCATAGGTGTATACTTACTCATAGATGTCCAAAAAGGAAGACCAATTTTCCATTTAAAATTCCCAGGTCTAATGGAATTTCAATTTTGTTTTCTTTTTTTTTTAGGTTGCTGGCACTGTTCTTGACATCTGTGTGAAATTTGACGTCAAAATATTCATTAGTGTTTGAGTTACGCTTGGCTTTTAAAAACGCTAAAACTGATTCCGGCAATTTTTGAAATGTCTGAATTAATTGAGCAAATGCATCATTCTTATACAAATCTGGATTATTTTCAATTCCTTCTATTAGCTCACACCTTCCTATATATATATATATTGTTTAAATTTTCAATCGTTCATAAAACACTTTTTATTCCTTCACTCAAGTTCAAATACATTTTTTTGAACTTGTAGTGGATGACACTTGATATTAATACAGTTTTTTCAAATATTAATTCAGTCATTAAATTTAATTCATAATCTTAGTTATTTTTTTAGATTTAAGTTGCATATATCTACCAATAGATGGCGCCAGATAAACTTAAAGAAATGCATGAAAATTATTTATAAAGGACTTTCTGCAATAGAGTGAAAAAAAGTAAAATTGACCTTAATTTTTTTTTTTATGTTACTTGTTTTTTTTTTTTTTTGCATGCTGTTGGAAATGACTGTAAAATATATTTATTATTTCTGTACATATGTATAATTATATAATGATTTTTTTAAGGAGCCTATTACCAAAGGATTGAATGATCCTCAAGTAGAACAAGAAATTCTGGGCTCTAGAGAAGCGGTTTTTTACAGTGATGAATCTTTGAATATAAGCAAAGGTAGGTGCAGAATATATTATGTATAAGACAAACTTAAATTTTATAATGTAACTCAATTTTATGTGTATTTAAAAGCAGATTTAAAACTTATTTTTTACAATAAATTAAGGGAATTTTGAAACTGGAGTAAATAAAAAAAAATTTAATTGATTTTCTGTAAGATTATTTTTCTTCATTTTTGTAATTATTATTTGATAGAATTAAACTTTTATTGATAAACTCAATTTTTTCCATAGGGAAATTCCAGAAACTCCCGAAACCAATGAAATTTATAGTGAAAAACTAAACTAGTTTCACAGTTACATGTGGTATGTTATATATTTATTTATAGTGAAGCCAAATTCACTTAGCATGACTAAAATGTTAAATACCTGATAAAAATTAAGAAAGAAAAATCAAATATGATATTTTTAATGAAAGTTAAAAGAAATTGTATGGCACTATAAAAAAAATTACCTAATCTCAATGCAAATTTTCATTTTATTATTGTTTAATAAATAATAACTGTCATCTTAATGCTATAATTTGTTTTCCTTTATTGTTTATCATATACTCCTCTATTCTATTATACTCTTCTTCTCATTTTATAATTTTAAAATTTCACTAAGTATCTCATTATAATAACAAAAGCTTTTAACAAAATGTTTTTGATTCAGCTGTTTAGCCAATATTTTTTATTAAAATAAAATATCATATAAATGAACAGAATTTCAACGTGGAATGTCTTCTAGATAATATACAACAAAAAAAAAGCTTGTTAATGTTTGAAATTTTTTATTTACAAAAACATTACATTCTTATTTGTAACCAAGGTTTGTATCGTTGTTTGAAACTGCTTAATTTTCAAAATTTTTCAAATAATATATACAACGAAAGTTGAATTTTTTTAAAAAATAATATTTAACCTGTTAAACTAAATTCAATCATTTTTGGCACAGCACATATGGATAAAACTTTTAAGTTATGATTAGATGACATTTTGAAATACAAAAACGTTTTTCCCCAATATTTATAAACATACACACAAAAAAAATTTTCAAATTGTGACAATGACAATGCAAGATGTTTTCAATTTAAGTTAAATAAATTGTTCGCAAATAGTTACCTTTTAAATTCTTTCAAATAAATCACATGTTTTCAAGAAAATAAATTTAAGAAATTAAAGAAAAATTGAAACTTTAGCACAAGTGAATTTATAAAACTTGAAAAGATGCATGATAAAGAGCTAAGAAGGCTGAAAACACATATGCCTTAAGGAAACGTGTTCCCCAGTTTCAAAGAAAAAAGAAATGAAAAAGTTATACGTGAAACAAAAGCTAAAAAAGAATGACTAAGAAACAGAAGTAAAAAATAAAGGAATACAAATAATATAGAACCTCTAAAAAAATACAAAATGAATCTGAATATCTCCTTTAAACTCCAAATTCTGGTACATAAAATGCTACAAATCCTTTAAACAATGAAAAAAAAACCCTGTATGTCTAATTTCCTAATAAACAATTAATCAGAGTAAATGAATAAAAATAAATTAAAACTCCTAAACTTGTATTGTCATATCTTGTAACACAAAAATAATATAATTATATAGTATGATTACTCTACATGTACATCATCACGAAATGAATAATAAAATATTTATTTAACCTAAAATAAAGTTTCAATAATATATCCATTGGCGTATTTTACAGTTATACTTCTAATAACAGAAAAGTTGCTTTGAAATTTTGACATATAATTTGCAGGTGTTTATTAATAAAGTATTACATTAAACTATAGCATGATTTTTTTATCACATAAGATCACAGAAAAAAATGATTTTATAAGCAAAAATAATTAAAATAAATTTCTTATAGGCAGCAATTTTCATGCAAATCTAAGTGATATAAGTGATCCTTTAAGTATTGATAATATAATTTTTTGTAAAATATGTTATTTGTTTTTGTCCCATACATGAGCATGGAACACCTCTGTAAAATTTATGTAATTTTATTTTGATATATTAAATTAAAATTATTAAAAATAATTTTCATTCTTTGCATATTTTGAAGCATAAAAAATGCTTCAAATATTTAGAATTGTTGAAGATTCATACTACTCTTTAGAAATATATTAAAATCTGAATAATATATACAATAGACTATTTTCATCCATTGCTGGTTGTATCTTTTACTGCACAACAACATTAATTAGATAAAACAAACTGATTGTTTTACAATTTATATGAAATATTTATTTAAGGTTTTATCACAAAGAAATTAAATTTTTACAAAGAAAACAGATATCTTATTTTATAAAAAAAAATTTTCAAATTTATAATGTTTACATCAAAAAATAGAAGGTGATGGGTATGTGGAATGAATAAAAAATCACTTTTAAAAGGAAAAATAAAATACTTTAATTATTAGAAACAACTAGTACCTTAATAATATTATTCATTAAAAAATTACAGCATTTGATTTTTAAAAATAAATCTTAGAAGAAAATTGATAATTTTATCCCTCCCCCTCCAAAAAAAACACCACCTGATGCAGAGGAAAAATACAATGCTTTTAAAATAAAATTAAAGATAATTTCCTTTCCATTTAAATTATAAAAATTCTTTATAAAAGCGTTTATGAAGAATCGTCCTATTCTGAATACTTTTTATTAGATCCCCACACTTTAGCTATAGCGTACTTGTCAGCATTCAAGGCTATTTTTTTCAATACAGCCGCTGGTAAATCAATGCGGCATTTTTCACTTAAACGTACAAGATACAGCAAGACATCACTGAGCTCTTGACTCAAGTGTTCTTTATCTTCTTCTGTCCAATCTAGATTTTTTAAAAATAAATATAAATTACTATTTCATACCAAATATATATATATATATATATACCTAACTATCTTCTTCAAGTTATTTTTGATAATATTAACAAAAACTATATTAGTAGGTTTCTTATGTACAGATAGCAGAAAAAACAGATACAATTCTTATAATAACTATTTTCTATTAAAATAAGAAACTTAGATAAGTATTAAATATTAATAAAATAGTATTAAATAGTATTAAATATTATATTTATTAAAGAACTAAGATAAGGATTACAAATGATTAAAACAAAAGATAAATACTATACATGTAAAGTATTAGCGACAATGCCTGGAGATGCAATACATCTGCAAGCAGTGAAATCCAAGTTTCAGCTATGCCTGATCTTGTTCAGTCTCTTCTGTCTTTAGAGATAAATGAACAAACTCTGATTATTATGCATACTAATTTTGCCTTTTTTATACCCCACTGACATGGATGAAAGCTTTGACTCAGATAGTATAGAAGGTGGCTCTTTAAGAAATTTTGTATTCAATAATATGTCTTTTAAAATCAAAAGACACTTCAAACTTCTGGATTTTACTACTTGCAGATGCAATCAACTGCAGACATTACCATCAAATACATCTAATTGCTGTTCCAGCAAAATGGTATTTTAAGCTACGTTTAGATTTCACATTAGTTTGGGATTTACAAAAAAAAAACTAACAATCTTCGATGATGTCCATAGTGCTGGTATAAAGTTGACTGAAGAAGCTGAGACAATAAAGACGTGCGTAAGATAACAGTTTTAGTTCTTGTATTGGCAGACATGTTACTCTTATACAGCTATCAGTCATAATGAAAACAGAACAAGTTGCTAGTTACATGTTTTTAATAGTACAAATGCCAGTTCTAGCCAAGCTACATCAAATAATGCGTAATAGTTAACAAAAGCATTTAAAAATATTCTTCGTAAAATCTATAAAATTATTGCTTTTGCTTTATAAAAAATTGTTGAAAAGATTGGTACTTCACATAACACAAGGCTGAAAATTGACAGTTAAAATTCAATGCCATTAAAATCAATCTGAAATTATATTTTTTTTTTCATTGCACTCTCCCACATAATTTATTCTAATATTCTCTTAATCATCCTTTTTCCTTCTGTAGTAGTTCATTATTAATACTACCTTTTGAATTTTTCATCAGTTGTTCAAACTTAGAACTGAATTTCATAAGCAACCATTGTACAGGATTATTATTAGCTATTAATAAAAATTTACACACACACACATACACACACACACACACACACACACACACACACACACACACACACACACACACACACACACATACACACACACACACACACACACACACACATATATATATATATATATACATACAAACAGACATGCATAAACACACACATATATATAAACCAAGAGAAAAAAAAAATTTCAAAATTATAATACTTAGAAATCAATTTTTTTCATTCTGAATTTATTACGTTTTTCTGGAAGCATAACCAAAACTAAACGATTTAAATTTCTAGTTAATTCTTTTTTGAATAAAAAAATATCATGAAAAGGCATTATTATTATTATATTGTTAAAACACATTAAATACGGAAATAGAAAACTCAATGTTTTTTAACAATTTATTTTTATAATAGTGTGAGGGTTTTTTTAAAAATCACTTTCACATGAAGCTTTCATTAAAATTAATTTAATGTATTGTTTTATGCATAGGTTTTATATTTCAAATGCTCCGAAATAGATAATGCGTTGAAAATAAATTAATGAAAAATAATTACATTTTTACAAATTTGAAATACAAAAAATGAAAATAGATTTTAAATTTCTGATAAAAGAATTTTATAAATGCTTATTTTAACTTATCTAAACCAATCTAAAGTTAAAGGGTTTTTAAAACATCTATAAAAATATTAAGATTTACACTAGATCTTTTTAATTTTCAAATATAATTTTAATTTTGGCATTGCAACTATTATTTTATTTCATTAAAATTTACAGAAATTATATCACATTTAAACAACTGATTCAAATTATATTTGCAGATATTGCTTATAAAAAGGGAAATTCATCAGATTTAATCTATAGAAGTAATTTATCTATTATATCAATTGTTGCCTCAAAACTCAGGTCCCCGTGCATAAGGGAAATCAACGACCTAGAATGTAAACATCCTGTCTGTGTGGGGTGTCTGGGAGGGATGAGATGACGGAGAAATAATGTAATACAGTGAGTTGTATAAGTGTAAGTAAAGAGAGAAGTTGTGTGGCGAGTCCATCCTCGAGTGTGATGGCTGGTTTAATAAAGGAGAAAATTACTACAGTCTATGTCGTGTTTTTATTTGTGTGTGTGTGTGAGCTATTGAACATCTATTTTTCTGTTAATGTTCATATACTTATTTAAATTACGATAGAGTTTGAAGCTTGTTATGAAAGTTTCTACAAATTTGTACACATATGAATGTTTTAAATTTAAAAAAAAAATTGAAATACTCATAGAATGGATGTAATGCAATTTAATATTATTGAAATGTACATAAGATTATATATACATATAACTAATTTTCATTTCTAATAATGGTATTTTAATAATGCTTACCAGGCAAACCTTCCTGTACTTCACCTCGCCATTGGCTATAAAAGAATAATTATAGATTTTTTTATATCAATGACTAGATAAAAATTATAGCTATCACAGAAATGCGGTAACAAATCCCAATTGGCCGAACAATTTTTTATTAAAAATATATAAAAATTATGAAAGAATTTAATTGAATAATTTCTTAATTAAAATTTTAAAATGAGATAAAATTTTATGTAATCTATTTTTAAATACTAAAAATTTACCCTCACACTGCTAGAATTAAGAAAAATTTCTTCTCTAATATATAAATACAAATTTATAAATAAGAATAACCAGAATGTTGGCTGTTATTAAAGGATCAAATTCAAAAAAATTGTTGAGTTTTCGTTGATTTTATAAATTAAAAATAACTGAAAATAATGAAGCAAAATTTCATTAAAGCAATAAAAGTATCATTCGTTTATCAATGACTAATTCCTTAATGAATATGTAAAATTGTATCGTAAATCACTTGTTAAAATTCACAATTGCAGATTATTCATAAGTTTGATTTTATTTTGTTGACATTAATTGTAAATTTTAGTACTACAGTAATTAAAAAAAGAATTCACAATGAAAAACTTACAATAAATTATATTTTGAATTAAACTACACCAATAATTAAACAAAAATCAATGCATCAATATAAATGAGTTTTACCAATTGTAATTGCTTTTAAAAATAAAATAAATAACTTATTAATGACTATCACTTAAAAATAAATTGTATTTCATCATTTACTGGATTTGAACTATATCCTTTCCTTATCATAAATTGTAAATTTGTTAACTACAATAAATTTCTTTAAAAAAAAAATTTATGTGCAAATAAAATTGTAATTTATCCCATATTCCCCAGATGTTCACATCATAGTATTTTAGCACAATTATTTAATAAATAAGTTTGCATACTTATATGTACAAAGCATGCATCTAATTTTATAAATGTTTAATTCAAATACATAAAAACATTTAAAAAACAAACAAACCTGTAAATAAATTTTTAAATTCTCAATCATTGATGCATAATCTAGTTAATTTTCTAATTTGCAAACCATGAAATAAAGTAAGGAAAATCAGTTCTTACAATAGTTCTGCCAATTCACCAAATTCTCCTACCAATGCTAGCAATAAGTTTCGAGGAAGGTGATATTGATCCCAATTTCTATCTTTTACAAATTTTGATTGAATTTGTCTACTGCAAAAATATTCGTCAGTGTTGCTAGACTTTATCAATTATCCCAATATGTTAATACTGGTACAAAAAAAAAAAAAAAAAAAAAATAGATTATGAGAATTTGCACACTTTTTTTCTCAAAAAGTGCTGAGCAAATGGTAAGGCTTAGGTTTCCAAACAAATCTCTAGCATCGAACATGCAATGCGTTCATGTGAATGGTGCATATTGAGAACTAACTGCACTTAGCAATTTCCCATTTTCTTTCGCTCAGAAAATTTAACGAAATTGGTGACATTTTTATTTGTAACATGCTGTGAAATTGAAGGCAAGCTGTTAAAAGGAGCAACAATTAAATTTTAAATGATGGTATAAGATGGCAAATCGCTCGGAGACTAGAATTAGGGTAATGGCAATTACAGATAGCTCGGAACCAAAATAGGAACGGCCGGGGTCATGTCCAGCTCATGGGAACAGTTTAAACATACCGAATCCATTGAAAGAAAGTCTGGACAAGTATATACAAAAGCCATGACAGAAAATAACGACCGACATTTGTCCAATAGAGTGAGACGTAACAGGAATTCAATAGATTCTCAGATCCCTCCAATTTCTACGGCCAAGAGAACCCCGGTTCTAAGGGTTACTATCGTCGGAAGCTCACTATCTATCCAGAAGTTCACTATGCGCTTTCCATCCTTTGTAGAAAATTTGTTCAGTAATTATAGAGAAAAAAAGAGAAAATTCTCTTCATTTTGAAATCTCATGAGTTTTGCTTTGATAAAGTGTAAATGAAGATTGTACAATGAAATTAAAAAAAGCTCTACGAGATTTAGATCAACAGGTTGTCTCTCTGAAATCGATATTTTTATAGGTTTAAGCAATCTATACAAAGACTACGATGTTGATATCAGTGAAAGCTTTTTTCCATGCAAAATCTTATTTTCTATGGGTTTCTGTTTCATAAAAAAATAATAAATTCTATGCATTTTTAATTTTTGGTTGAATACACACTTAAAGAAAAATTACTTCTTCGATCAACAGTAGAAATTATACATTTATATACATGAATTTTTCCGTGCTAGTAAAGTTGAAATGCAATACAAAAAATTTTAATAACATAGAATGCACAGGGAAATGAATTTTTATAACTTTTCAAAATTATGGAAGAAAAATATAGAAAAAAAAACACTTGATAAAAAAAAATCAATAAATGCAATTATTTTGAAATTTAAATTTTAAATTACGTCAACGTGAAATACCTATCACAAAAGGCAGGAGGCAGCACATTGCAGTGGAGTGTATATAAGAATTCCACTTAATGTGACTTGACTGTGTAATTAGAATGGTGAATTTAAATCATAAATTTAATAGTAGGGGCTTTCCAGCTCCGGCTAGAAAACAATCTTTTTCAGTCCCTTTGTGAGCACTATATGTATTCATCAGAAAAGTGTCGTGACCTCTATTGACTTGTATTTCAAGATTTATGTGCATGTCCAACTATAATTTTCATTTTGTAGGCATGGTATGAGAACTAAACACAGTAATGGTTGTCTTGCATAAAACACTCTTTCTTGAGTACTGTTAAATTGCACGCCAGAAGTTCTAAGGAGCGTTGATGTAAAGTGGTTCTTATTTTCAGTAAACTGCAATCAGCGATTATTGACCCCTGTTAACCCTAGGTCAACCTCCACTGTACCCTCCAGAAACTGATTATGTCCTTAAAATGCATTCCACAGTTTTGAAGGACATAGTTGCTCACGTTCAAACATCTTGCTACATAGGACAGATTCTGGCTTGCTTCTATGTCACTGACTCGCTAAGTGCATACATCTTAAATACACCAGCATACAAAATTTAATTAAATTAAGGAAAAGTGGGATATGCGGTAAAAAAAAAACCAAATTTTCATAAAAATTAATGTACAGAAAAAGTAATGCTGCCTTAAAATATTATGCGAAAAATTAAAAAGCTGCATCCATTTAACGTCATTTATCACTTATCATCACACACATCGGTTCATTGCTTCTCTGTCTCTTCCATGTTAAGAACAGGAATAATGGTTTAAGAGAAATTAAAACAAGAATTAAAATCGTGTACAGTTGCGTTAAGTAGAGGCTGAGTAGTGAAATTCCGAGACAGTATTTTTTTTTTATAATACTCCCAATCATTTAGAGGTGTTACGTTGGCGAGTCAGTGACAAATAGAAGCAAACCAGAATCTGTCCTATGTAGCAAGATGTTTGAACTTGAGCAACTATGTCATTCAAAACTGTGGAATGCATTTCTAAGGACATAATCAGTTTCTAGAGGGTAAAGTGGAGGTTGACCTAGGGTTAAAAGTGCCCTCAAATAATCGCTGATTGCAGTTTACTGAAAATAGGTGCAGAACCATTACATCAGCCCACCTTAGAACCTCTCTTGTAAACTGGTATGCAATTTAACAGTACTCAGAAGGAGGTAAGAAAGAGTGTTTTATGCAAGACGTCCATTACTGTGTTTAGTTCTCATACCATGCCTACAAAATGAAAATTATAGTTGGACATGCACATATGTCTTGAAATACAAATCAATAGAGGTCTCGACTCTTTACTGATGAATACAGATGTTGGTAGCAAAAAAGGGACTGAAAAAGATCGTTGTTCTGGCTGGAGCTGGAAAGCCCCTACTATCTCAGTCATATCCATGAAAGAAGCAGATTTGGTGATATAGCATTCTTTATCCAATTGTTCAATTGTCCCTTCATAATAAAAGACTATGTTACTTCGGGCAAGGTATCTTTTCGTATACATCATAGACATCTGTTCGTTGGCCAGCATATTGTGTGGACTTAAAAATCAATTCAGCATATTTGGGATTCTCTCGATCGAAATTCTGCACGTTACCTGCCTCCTGTTACCCTTCATGTCATTCGAACTGCTTTTGCGCAGTAATGGGCTTGGTTTCCATTTGATTAAATAAACACCATTATTTTAAGCATGGAGCACCGCTGTTGTACCTGTAAAGTTATTAATGTAATTACATTCATTATGAAATTGATGACACTCAGATGTTATGATTTTAGATACGTTTCCTTTTCTTATATTTTTCGCAAAAATTAACCAATTTTATTTTGCGTCTAATTTGAAGCATTGTTTGACTAAATTTGGTTCCCACCGAGTATATTTAATTTTCGTATTAAGCAGAACGCTTAATATTTTACATATATACCATTGCAGTGGCAATTTTACATTACCAATGATTTTAATGCACCATTGATACATTCTTAAAGTCCATTAAGTTATTATGGTAATGGTTGTCCCTAAGTAATAACATTAATATAAGTTTATAAAAAAGAATTTACATGGCATCAGATCAGGGTAGGCATGTGAATGAGTGTTAATCATCGTCCCACGCACATCCAAGGCAGTGTTGTAAAGCCTCTCGTTTAAATAACTACAAACATCCTATTAAACATCCAAAGTTCAACGAGGTGAATCTGCATCATGTTGGAAAAAACCTACCTGGAATGTTATTTTTTATTTTCATGTTTCACTGATTTTATTATATGTAATAGATAAAATCATTTCTTCAAATGAATAAATAATTAATTCTGACATTCTTTCATACTAACATTGTATAAGTAATTTTTAATGAACATGGATACACTTTTCGTAGAACTACTGCAGTACCGTGTTATGCAAGTGCATCCAAAGTATATCGCATGCACCATATTTACAAGTGTTTTTAGATAATATATGCGCGTAATAGTATATTGTCACGCAAATTGACACAGAATATAAGTGACTTAAATACTTCTGACAGACAGAAAATACTTCTTTATTATTCTATAACCAGTATTTTTTTTCCCAAAAAAAATCAATGTTATTCAGGAAATAGTTTAACTAAGAGTATAATAAGGGCTGCAGCAGTCTGACCGATAGTGCATTGGGTTTACGAATTTAGGGTAATTGGTTGGAATTTTGCCAAGCAATTTCATAGCAAAAGTTCCATAGTTATGCCGGGAAAAGTACGATAAATCCGTTAGCTGAAATGCCCTTCCTTAGACTGAAGAGAATGGAAAGAAGATACGTAGTGTAGCAGGCCCCTATGGTAGCATCCTGGGTAACGCTGAATTTGCTACATCTGTTCCGTTCTAGTGCCGAATGTAATAAGGCTACAGTTACAAGAATTCAAACAGAGCGCTGAAATTTAATATTTTTTTCTTGACAAAATAGAGAATTTTCTGCAAAAGTTTTAAATTTGGAAGTATTTGATTTCAAAATTTTAAATTTTTGTTACCGTAAATTATCTAGCTTGTACAAAATGTATCAGTCAAAATACCTGCTGTTCGCTACCGGAATTATAGTTTAATTTCTTCTGAAAATGTAAAAGTCAAATTTTGAAACCTTATTTTTAAAACAAATTTAAACTTTTGTTATTTGGTCAATGGTTATATATGGAGATAAACATCCTAAATTGTGTTTAAAATAAACAATATTGTAAAGAAGAAAGTGAAAATATATTTCCGCTTTCGTTATCAATGATTTATTTCCTTTTAATAAAATTTAGTAATTTATTTAAGATAATTATCTTAATTTCCTTTTCTTATTACAGAATTGTGTGTAATTTTCAAAGTATATCTTATTTTTAAAGGTCATATATATAACGTTGAATTCATCTGAATTAATTTTGATGGGCATTTGTCTTAATAAATTTTCGAACTACTAACTATCGAACTATTTCATGTTACTAACACATGGTAAATGTATCGCTTGTAACAATTCATAATAAATGGATTTATTTCTTCAGGTCATAATGTGTTAACTGTATAACTGTCACCGAACTGTAAAACTATAACTTCCAGGAATTCAGAAATTTTTACAAAAATTCAAAATAACAACTTTATGATAAAAGAAAACAGTTATTATACCTGATAAAACTTGATAAAAGGAAGGAGTGTAGATATTCCTCACGAATAATATACATGCTTTTAATGTATATTCGTAATTGATAGTTAAGCAATATGAAGCCTAATTTTGCAGTGATTTAATAAAACAAACTGAAAATGAAGAGTAAAAGGTATGATTTATCAAAATGTAATGAATTTAGGAAGCCAAATTTTAAAATTCTATATGAGTTTTCTTCCTATGCTTACATCAGTACATTAAGCCATAGTTCTGCTGAAAATGCTGATTACTGTATAATAGAATCACTACGTAGGTGGGTTAACGTTGGTCCCCAGGATGAAGTGGGGGAGAGGTGGAGATAATGTAATATAAAATGATTATTAGAAGTAATACTTCGCATTTGATTGTCGTATTGCAGAAAACTCGAAAATACTCAGAAAATTCAGTTGTTTATACGGATACTATTTAATATCCAATTACTATGTATAAGCATTTTCCAAAGCAGTGAACTAAAATTCTTCGAATACTCGATATATTCTACACCCTCAGAATTCTCATCCCTCTAACCTATATAAATGCATGCTGCACCGACGTTACTCACTTAGCATGCCCAGGAGGTGCGTGTACCTTGAAGATAAGCTACGGACGCGGGTAACAAATTCCATAGTCTCATTTTCTGAATTCAGTATCTGCAACAGACGCTGTCCGAAGGGATGAACTTTATCATTACTCAAGGTAGATACGGAGGTTATAAATGTATCACAAGTCGAACCAAGTATCGTTTTAAAAATAAAAAAAATCTTTATGTTTCATAAATTTAATGAAGTGAAGAACTTTTTTTAACCAAAATGGTTTTTCTTTCTATCACTAGATGGCACCCCCTATGTAATTTAAATCGGTTTTGTACATTTTTGAAATTTCATTTTTTTGACAATACACTGACACACGGTTATAGTTAATACATAATTTAAATAAAAAAAATAGTTTTGAGTGGAAAATTAAATTCAAATAATCATTTATTGCTCATATGTAAATTTTGTAATGCATGCTTAGATTAGATGTGAATGAATTTTGAAATTGAGAATCATGAAAATAATTGTGAACTTTAATTTCCATTAATTGTGAACATTATAAATATTTATGGTTAATTAGATAATAACTGAGTTTACTCTTATAACATGATTTTAAAAAATCCTTATTAAGTAATAAATTAGATATGAAACAATATAATGAATCATATTTTCTATAATGACTCAGTACGACTGGAATAAATATTTCTTTTGAATATCATGGAAAAGTCGTTTACTGTTCCTGGCCTTTTTAGAAGGTAGAAAATAAATATAATTTTTTTACTGTTATAAACTGCGTGCTTCGTTTTTTACTTATTTATACCCAGAACAGAAGAGACGTTTGAGAAATTTGTTAACGTTTGAACATTTGATATGTCCATCATGTTGTCTGGCATAATTTTAACATATCAAACCAGGGATGGGCAGTAGTTAAAAAATTTCGGACTCATGACTCACGATTCCTGAATCGGAATTTTATAACGACCATTTTGATTCTTTCCGCAATTTTATGTATTATTTTATATACTAAATATATTACTGGATTTAGAAGAATTTGTGAAATAAATTCAATTACTTTTACTTAACTCATATATCTATAAAAAAGTATTTTTACGACTTTAAAAGTGTAGTATCTGCAATCACTTGAAAGGTATTCTGGTACACTAAATTTCTTACAAAAATAACATTACCAAATTTGCAGGTACCAAAGTATTGTAAAATCACTAAAGTCGAGAGAAAGAAAATAGTACATTATAAACGCAAGTGTGTTCTACGTTAAATACATTAAACCTTATAAAACTTTAGCTCCTGTGAAATCTTCTTTCATTGTTGATGTAAGATAGCTTTTTATAAGTCACAGTGCTGCGAAAAATTTTCAACACTTACTTTATTTGCTACTAAAGCAGAATATATCTTGATCATTATTTTTATTATTGATGGATGAAATTGTATTGCCTCCTTAACATTTAAATTTCCCCATTATTATCTAGAAATTTTAGAAAAAGAAAAAAAATAGTGGATTCCGCATTCTTTGCTCCTGACTCCCTACGTTTATCATGAGAAGTCCACCAACAGTTCAAAAAATTGGACATTTTTTTCAATTTTTAGAGATAACTGCCTCTCTTTTGTATGTTTTGCAAAAGAAAATCAAAACAAATCCCAACGTTTAGCTATTATATCGATGCGAGACGCTTCACTTGTCACAGCCACCATCGAGGTATTTAAGTTAAACAAATGAATAAAAGAGAATTTTTTGATGTTAAATGAAATGAATTTTTATGATAAAACGAAATGCCACAACAGTAGAGTTTCAATTTATTTGTCCGTCAAGTTAAGGAATTGAATAATATAAAAAACACAGCATTTTGTTTTTGATCAGTAAATATTTTATTTTCAAATATTCAAAGTAACAAAATATATTTAATGGAGGAGATTTTTATTCCAAACCATCATTGTTTATGGCCTATATGCTAAATGTGACTAAAATTTAAAGTTGACATATTAAGATTTATATATACCCAGATATTTACATCAGATAATATTTCCCAATTGAGAACTAAGAAAATATTTTGGAACTCTAATTTCCCTTTAGTTACTTTTGAAATCATTTATTTTCCCATTCATTTACTAATAACTGATTTTTTAGATCATCATTTATTTTTAATGCTTAATTTTAGTGCTTAACGTTTTCTCAATGTGGACAAAAAAAACAACATAGTGACTAATATTTTCCACACACTTCAAATGTTTTGCTACTGGTATCTTTTCTCGGTCGAGTAATAAATATTGTGCCGCTATTTTTTATCTTCAGCAACAAATAATGAAAGTAAACTGTACAAGATAATATAAAGGAAAAAAAAAATTACATTTAGGGGTATAAAAATGTTTTATTCATATTTGTATGGTACAGCTGGCGATCTTCAAATGACAAAAATTTTTATGAAACATAGCAATGTTTTATGAATGAATCATGTTAATAATGTTATGAATATTATTATGAGTGCACCAATGCAATTTAAAGTGACCATAACGCAGTCCTTTTCTAGGAAGAGTCCTTGTCCGAAGAGTCCTTGGAAAGGAAGAGTCCAACGATGAAAATGGAATATGATGGAGCATCGATGATGAGGACCATGGTCAAGATGGAGCTAAATTTAAAAATAACAATATTAGAAATATGCAATAATCAAACATTCATCCATCCATCAAATTCTTTTTAAAACATTTCATTTTGTTATAATACAATTTTACAATAACTTTGAATGCTTGTTTTATGTTTAAAATGCATTAAATATTTAGCCTAAAATTTTCAAACATGAAAACTTAAATTAATTGCGAATAAATACCTACCCAATTTACAAGTCAGTTTCAAGAATATGTTTTCTAAAAAATACAATAAAATATTTACATAGGCTAAAAAAGAAACTCAAATTACTGTTCATTTATTAAAAGTTTTTGCAATGAAAAAATCTACCTACTAGACTTTTTTCTCCCTGTTGGAGATAAAATTTTAATCATTATCAGTGGCACAACAACCCTTTGGTGGGCCTGGGCCGTCTGCCTGCTGGCAAATTTCTAGACAGAAGATGCTTTTTTATTTTTACGGGGTGCGATAGTCAGCACTACGCCCAACAGGCATATTAGACCGGGACCTATGTTTTAAAGTGGATTTCGAACCACTACGAACAGCCATGGCACCGTAGGGACTCGAACCCGAAACCTGTGGCACCCAGCGCTAGTCACTCGGCCATTCAGGCCCCATAGTTTCAATACCAACGAGGAATGCTACAGTATTTAAACATTAGCATGTAAAAAAAAAACATAACGAATTTGCATCATTGATATTTCTTCCACAAATTCAATTAGATAAATTAGTTTTTCTGAACATAATCAATTTCCATTCACGGCTTTATCTCGTTTTAAAACTAATGTCTACTATTAAAAATAATCAGAATAAAATAAAAATAATAAAATAAAAATAATAAATTGCTCTAATGATTATTTCAACTGTATCATATACTACTACAATCTTGTTAATTATTTCTACTATTTTGTCAATTATTTCAACTATTCTTATAACCTTGTAAATTTTTATTTTCATATTTTTGTATAATAAGAATAAAATTATTGTTTAGAGTTTACTTTTAAAAGTTAAACCAACTGGGAAACAACTGAAGGAATGAGATGTAGTAAATTCAACATGTCCTTTCAATAGCTTTTTCAATTCAGACAGGAGCAAAAGAGAGATTGACTACTCATTTATTCTCTATTAGATTTCACGTATTTTATGAAGAAAATACTCACATCGCCAGGAATGTCACCTATTCAATTTTCATTTCTCTCTTGGTCATCCTGTTCTGTAATATGATCCTCAGAGCAGGGTTCATTATTTCCACCGTGGGTCTGGAAAGATTAAAATTAATTGAATTTAGCTACACATTTCTGCACTTAGAAGCAATCGATATTTTAATAATATTTCAATAATAATTTTACGACTGATGGGCAGGAAAGCGATGAATACCAGAAAAAAGGGTCTAATAGAATCTTCCACTAGAAGTGAGTCTTCCAATAGAATGTTAGAAATTTGCGTAGGATATGATATACTATTCACATCGATGATTATATTAATTTTGTATTTATGAATAAATTATATTAAAACACTATTGGACATAGCACCCAAATTATTTGTAATTGATCGCAAACAATAATTCTAATCAAAATATATAAAATTTTAACAATAGAAATGTTTTAATTTGCAATAGAATTCTAGAACTTAAGTGAAATATGACAAAATATAACATCAAAACAGCCAAATGGTTATTATTACGAAAACGGTAACAAAATAAGACCATAGAATATTTATTTAATTATATTCAAGGCTGTTTATTGATATATATTTCTATTTTCTTTCTTCCGACTGATTATGTTGCATGTCATCATATTGTGCAAAGGATCTCAATTTTTACATTCAGTTCCGTCTTTAAAATAGGTGAATTTTTTTATGCTTTGCCAACATTTTTGATTTTCATAATTAAATGTCATACAGTCATAAATGTCGCCTGGATGTTTTATTTAGTTCATTTTTGTAAAAGATCTTAATTTTACACAAAACTGAAGTATTCAATGTTTGTTGAAGAATGGGGGTTCCACTGATGTATGCCATGAACGGCCCATACATGAACTATGAGAAATTTTTAGGAGAAAAACTCCCGACATTAAAATGTTGCATTAAAGAAAAACCAGAAAACGCCAGCAGCAATTACAACATTGCCCCTTACGGAATCGAATCCACCCTCCTGCGCCTAATTGCACACTTGCAATTGCGCCACGATCCGTTCTATTTCTTTTTGTATTGGGAAATGAATCAATAATATTACAGTATAGTACTCACGTGGGCAAAAAATCATGAGCTTCATCTCAGAATTTTCTGTAAATTAATAGCCATGACGAAAGGATTTTTATCATTATCCTCTTGTACCTGGAAAAAAAAAGGAATATTTAATTGAAGTTAGCTACATATTTCCACACATAGAAGCAATCGACACTTTATGAAACACCTTTTTAATAATAGGTAGGGCATAATGAATTCCAATCATAAGTTTAATTCCACAAATTGAGAAGACAAATATGTTTCCAACACAAATATCCTTTTAATAATATAAATCCTGAAATAAATTAGATTTTACACAATGATTCACCACGAATAGTATAAATATTTCTTCTCTCTAACATGGAAAAATGGTTTACACTTCCTCAATTTTAAGGTAATAATACATAATAATTTTTTTTTTCTGTTATAATCTGTGGTTCTCATGTTTAACTTATGTATATCACGAACAGTGGAGGCGTTTGAGAATTTCTGGAACTTTAGAAAAATAAAAATAGGAGAGGTGGGGTTGTGATTTTTATAAATCAAAAGTCCTTCAAAAATGTACGATTCCTTGCTCTTGACTGACTACTTTTAGCATGAACAGGTTGGGATAAGTTGGTTACTAAAGTTAATTACAATACATACATTAATTGAAATCATGTTTCATTACTAGGATATCTTGACTGATGTTATTTTTTTTTTCTAATGCAGCTGGCAAACACTTAGACAGTTGTCTTTGATGCCTTAAAGCAAGCGCTGCACCGACGTTACTCACTTAGCACTAACCAGGAGATGCGTGTAGCTTGAAGGTAAGCTACGGGACGGAGTAACACTATCCCCGCAACGCTCTACGATTATGCTAGACCGGGACCTACGGTTTAAAGTGGATTCTGAACCACTAAAACGTCCATGGCGCATGATTTGAACCCTGTAGTGCCGAGCGCCACAGCGTTGGCCACTGGATATCAGGCCCTTATCTTGACTGATGCGTAAATGTATATATCCATATTTGAACTCTTATTAGATGCATTGAAGTGCAGATATCTCGTGCGCATTACATTCTAATGCTTTGTCGGTGATCTGGTCAAATACACTTAAGAGCCAAAACATTATGACCACCCCTACATTTTGCAATGAACTCGTCTGGATGACTTGGAAGGCATGTGATCAGGTGGAAGGGGTATTTAACTGCTGCTGGAGACTCTGAAGAATCATTCTTTCACGTACCTCTGTGTGTGATGGGAAAGGCTGCGGATCTAAGCGACTTTGATAGAGGGCAGATTGTAATGGCTCGAAGGTTAGGAACAAGTATTTTCGAAACTAATGCTTTGTCGGTGATCTGGTCAAATATTTGGACTATAATTTCTGCATAATAGTTACCAAGATATTTAGGTTGACTGAAAAATTCAAACTGTAAACCACCTTATTTATTGACTGGACTAAGAATAGCAACTACTTCTATTCTTTCCTGCGACAGACTATGTTGAATTTCATTATATTATGTCATAGACTCTCAATTTTTTACATTTAATTCCCTCTTTAAAATAGAAGAATTTTACTACGCTTTACGCAAATTTTTGATTTTTCTTAATGAAATGTCATAGTAACATGTCATAGTGTCATATTTTCTTTAGTTCATTTCATCAAATAAGATTTTAATTTTTTACACAAAAACTGAAGTATTCCCGTTTGTTTCTTGAAGAATAGTTGTTCCACTGATCTATCACTGAATATCCCACAAACGAGCTATGAGGAAATTCTGAGGATTGTTACTTGAAATTTTCCGATATTTAAGTGTTGTATCGAAGAAAAACCAGAGAAAACCAGCAAAATACAAAATTACTCCTTGAAGAAAGGAATCCGCCCTCCTGCTCGCTGACTACTACTACTACACCACATCACATCACACCACACCACATCACACCACATCACTGTGCCTTAGAGCTGAGTATCCCCTTTTACAGTTTGGGAATGATGTGGGTGAGAAGTCTGATTGGGCTCTGTGACGCTCTATGGTCATAGGAGACTGGGACCTACAGCTTAAAATGGATTCAGAACCGCTACAAACATCTATGGCGCCGGGATTACTCACATTGCCAATGATTTCATCAATTCCGTCACAAATATTCTGTAACTTAACAGTCATGACAGGACCACTGCATGACTCTTTGTTCATCATCTCTGTCTCATCTCTTTGTTTCTGAAAAATATGAACAATTAGCTACAAATTTCTGCAGTTAGAAGCAATCAATAATTTATGAACAAATTTTTAATTAAAAATTAGGCCATACTGAATTAAAATCATAAATTAAATTCGACAACTTGAGAAGACAATTTTTTTTTTTTTCACCACAAAAATATTTTTAACAATATAAATAATGAAACACATTATCCGCTATTGTTTATTACGAATACAATAATTATATGCTTGTTTATACTATAGAAAAATTATTTATAATTTCTGTTTTAAAATCTGGGCTTTGATTTCCACTTATGAATGTCACGAACCACAGACAGAATTGAGAACTTCTGGAAGTTTAGAAAAATAAATTTTTTTAAAAGATTCGGTTATTGGATTTTTAAACCTACACAAAACTGAAATTAACACATTTATTTTTTGAACATCTGTGGGCTTCGTGATCCCCAAATACATGCCACGAGCCGTCCACCGATGAACTATGAGAGAAAGAAATTATCTATCTTGACTGGCATTTAAGTGTTGTATGGAAGAAACCCCAAATATATGCCAGCATTTACAGTGTCTAACCATGCGAGATATTTTACATACGTTGTTATAACCACCCTCGGGCCTGCTTAAAGTGGTTTCCGAAATATTACAAACAACCATGGCACCGCCGGGACTCGAACCCAAAACTTGTGGTACCGAGCCAGAGCGCTAGCCACTCGACCATTCAGACCCCAAGATACTCTTTTGTTACATTGATTGCTTACAGATCTAAGCAGATTTATACGTAAGTCAATTATCATAAATTCACCTTTTTAAATGTCATAATATCTTTTAAATATTTCATTTGCTGTTAATCTTTACTCATTTTTTAAGTACAAACAATTGAGGTGATAGCTTTGAAATTATTAAATTTGAATTCCTCAACCACCAAATACTCTAGGAAACAGTTTTCTGGACAAATGGTAAGAAATGATTTTGGTTAAATGGTTTTCTGTAAAGATCTTAATTTTACACAAAACTGAAGTATTCCTGGCTGTTTGTTGAAGAATGGGGTTTGCACTGATGTATGCCATGAACGGCCCATACATGAACTATGAGAAATTTTTGGAGAAAACTCCCGACATTAAAATGTTGCATTAAAGAAAAACCAGAAAACGCCAGCAGCAATTACAACATTGCCCCTTACGGAATCGAATCCACCCTCCTGCGCCTAATTGCACACTTGTAATTGCGCCACGATCCGTTCTATTTCTTTATATTGGGAAATGAATCAATAATATTACAGTATAGTACTCACGTGGGCAAAAAATCATGAGCTTCATCTCGAATTTTCTGTAAAATTAATAGCCATGACGAAAGGATTTTCATCATTATCCTCTTGTACCTGGAAAAAAAAAGAATATTTAATTGAAGTTAGCTACATATTTCCACACATAGAAGCAATCGACACTTTTTATGAAACACCTTTTAATAATAGGTAGGGCATAATGAATTCCAATCATAAGTTTAATTCCACAAATTGAGAAGACAAATGTGTTTCGAACACAAATATCCTTTTAACAATATAAATCATGTAATGAATTAGATTTTTACACGATTATTCACTACGACTAGTATAAATATTTCTTTTTCTATACCATGGAAAAATGTTTAACACTTCCTCAAGTTTAAGTCAATACATAATAATTTTTTTTTCTGTTTATAATCTGTGGTTCTCATGTTTAACTTACGTACACCACGAACAGCAGAGACGTTTGAGAATTCCTGAAATTTTAGAAAATAAAAATAGGAGAGGTGGGGTTGTGAAAATGTTGTTGCAAAAATGTACGATTCCTGATTCCTTGCTGTTGACTGACTACTTTTAACATGAATTGGTTGGGTAGACTGGTTACTAAAGTTTTGAAATCAATTCATTAATCAATCATTAATTGAAATCATCTTTCATTACAAGGATATCTTGACTGGATGTTATTTTTCTAATGCAGCTGGCAAACACTTCTTAGACAGTTAATTATTTGATGCCTTAATTCAAGCGCTGCACCGACGTTACTCACTTAGTACTACCCAGGAGGTGCGTGTAGCTTGAAGGTAAGCTACAGGCGCGGAGTAACAATAACCCTGTAACGCTCTACGATTATGCTAGACCGGGACCTACGGTTTAAAGTGGATTCTGAACAAAATAAAAACGTCCATGGCACCCCGCCGACTCGAACCCCTGTAGTGCCGAGCACCACAGCGTTGGCCATTTGGATATCAGGCCCTTATCTTGACTGATGTGTAAATGTATATATCCATATTTTAACTCTTATTAGATGCATTGAAGTGTAAGATATCTCGTGCGCATTAAATTCTAATGCTTTGTCGGTGATTTAGTCAAATACACTTAAGAGCCAAAACATTATGACCACCCCTACATTTTGCAATGAACTCGCCTGGATGACTTGAAAGGCACGTGATCAGGTGGAAGGGGTATTTAACTGCTGCTGGAGACTCTGAAGAATCATTCTTTCACGTACTTCTGTGTGATGGGAAAGGCTGCGGATCTAAGCGACTTTGATAGAGGGCAGATTGTAATGGCTCGAAGGCTTGGAACAAGTATTTCCGAAACTGCACGACTCATGGGTTGTTCGCGATCTACAGTTGTTAGCACTTATGCAAAGTGGATGAATGACGGTGAAACCAGCAGTAGACGACATGGTGTGGGACGTCCACACGCTATCAAAGAAAAAGTCGTTGGAGACTGTCTCGCATGGTGAAGCAAAACCGGAGCCAGGCAGTGGCTCAGCTGACAGCCCAATACAATGCAGGGCCAAGTAGAATAGTATCCGAGCACACTGTTCAGCGGGCACTGTTGGATATGGGGCTACGCAGCAAACGTCCCACTCGTGCGCCTTTTTGCTGACCAAGCGTCATCGCCAACTGCGCCTGCGCTGGGCCCGGGAACATCGTGACTGGTTCATGGATCAGTGGGGGGTAGAGTTGCCTGGTGAGATGAATCACGGTTTTCATTCATCCCGCCGATGGCCGTGTCAGGATACGACGTCTTCCAGGTGAACAGTTGCTCCCTCATTGTACAGTAGGTCATACACAGGCCGGTGGTGGCGATATTATGCTTTGGGGGACGTTCTCTTGGGCGTCTCTGGGACCCGTGGTTGTGGTAGAGCAGGCCATGAATGCTACAGGGTATCTGAAAATCATTGCGGACCAGTTGCACCCTTACATGGCCCTTGTCACAAGGCTAAAATTGTGTTGGAGTGGTTCCAGGAACATGATGCTGAATTCCAGTTAATGTCCTGGCCGCATAACTCACCGGATCTCAATCCAATAGAACACATTTGTGATGTCCTGGGACGGCAGCTCAGAGTTCAAAGACCACCAATTCGCAATATCTCGGATTTGCGTGACGGTTGCTTAAACAGCTGGTACAATCTTGCTCCGGCCATCTACCAATTTACATCCATGCCAAAAGATGTGGGCTAATTGGGCGTTATTGACAGGTGGTCACAATGTTTTGGCTCTTGAGTGTATTTGGACTATAATTACTGTATAATATTTACCAAGATATTTAACTTGACTGAAAAATTCAAACTGTAAACCCCTTATTTATTGACAGGACTAACAAAAGCAACTACTTTTATTCTTTCCTACGACAGACTATGTTGGATGTCATTATGTTATGTCATAGACTCTCAATTGTTTAAATTTAATTCTGCCTTTAAAATAGAAGAATTTTACTATGCTTTACCCAAATTTTTGATTTTTCTTAATTAAATGTCATAGTAACTTAGATGTTTTCTTTAGTTCATTTTATAAAATAAGATTTTAATTTTACACAAAATTGAAGTATTTCCGTTTGTTTCTTGAAGAATGGTTGTTCCACTGATCTATCACTGAATATCCCACAAACGAGCTATGAGGAAATTCTGAGGATTTTTACTTGAAATTTTCCGATATTTAAGGGCTGTATCGAAGAAAACCAGAGAAAACCAGCAAAATACAAAATTACCCCTTGTGCAAAGGAATCCGCCCTCTTGCTCGCTGACTACTACACCACACCATATCACTGTGCCTTAGAGCTGAGTTGCCCCTTTTACAGTTTGGGAATGATGTGGTGAGAAGTCTGATTGGGCTCTGTGACGCTCTACGGTCATAGGAGACTGGGACCTACAGCTTAAAGTGGATTCAGAACCGCTACAAACATCTATGGCACCGCCGGGATTCGAACCGGATACCTGTGGTACCGAGAGCCAGAGCGCTCGCTACCGGTCCATTAGTCCCCTGCTCGAAAACTGCTGACATTGCAACTGGATCACTATTCGGGCTATTTATTATATTGAACATTAACTCAGTAAAATTCCAGTATATTACTCACATTGCCAATGACTTCATCAATTCCGTCACAAATATTCTGTAACTTAACAGTCATGAAAGGATCACAGCAATATCTTTGTTCCTGAAAAAAAATAGGAACAATTAGCTAGAAATTTCTGTATTTAGAAGCAATCAATTTATGAAACAAATTTTTAATTAAAAATTGGGCCATACTGAATTAAAATCATAAATTAAATTCGACCACTTGAGAAGACAATTTTTTTTTTTTTCATCACAAAAATCTTTTAACAATATAAATAATGAAACATATTATCCGCGATTATTTGTTACGAATACAACACATATATGCTTTTTTTTATACTATAGAAAAATTATTTATTATTTCAGTTCACTTATGAATGTCACGAACCACAGACAGAATTGAGAACTTCTGAAATTTTAGAAAAATAAATTTTTAAAAAAGATTCGGTTATTGGATTTTTAAACCTACACAAAACTGAAATTAACACATTTATTTTTGAACATCTGTGGGCTTCGTGATCCCCAAATACATGCCACGAGCCGTCCACCGATGAACTATGAGAGAAAGAAATTATCTATTTTGACTGGCATTTAAGTGTTGTATGGAAGAAACCCCAAATAAATGCCAGCAGTTACAGTGTCTAACCCTGCGAGATATTTTACATAAGTTGTTATAACCACCCTCGGGCCTCCTCTATCCTGAAATCAGCAACTGCAACGTTATCGGAATCGAACCTGCCGATCTGCGCGCTAACTGCACACTTTGTAAGTTGGCCGTCTTATTTCTTTTCATTAAGCAATGAATCAATATTGTAGCATAATACTCACCTCTGCAGGATTGTCACCAAGTTCTTCATAAGCATTTTCTAAATTATCTCCCCATGACTTTGGGATCAACATAATCTAATAGTGCCTGGAAAGAATATGAACAATTAACTGATATTAGTTACAAATTTCTGCACTTAGAAGCAATTGATAATTCATAAAAAAAAAATTAATAATACACAGTCAGTCACATTAATGTGATCACCACCTACTTTCGACGTCAACGTGAAATTACCAATCACAAAAGGCAGGTGGCAGCACATTGCAGTGGAGTGTATATAAAGAATTCCACTTAATACCACATTTAAGTCCGACAACCAAAGTGCTCTGTCAATCCTACAAATTGTCATCATCGTAGAAGACTATATATCAGAATAACATTTGAATGACAAACACAGAATAACACTAGTCAGAAGAAGACCATGGAGAAGAAGACCACCGACGAAGGCGAAAAGGTAGAAAACGACGCGGAAACGGCGAACGATACAACCAAAGTGCTCTGTCAATCCTACAAATCGTAGTCGCCATAGAAAAGTATATATCAGAATAACATTTGAATAACAGACACAGAATAACACTAGTCAGAAGAAGACCATGGAGAAGAAGACCAACGGCGAAGGCGAAAGGTAGAAAACGACACGGAAACGGCGAACGATACAACGAAAGTGCTCTGTCAATCCTACAAATCGTCGTCGCCGTAGAAGAGTATATATCAGAATAACATTTGAAAATAACAAACAATTATTTAAAATATAACAGAACACATTAGAATACATCATAAAACATTCTGAACATATAAGAATTTTTAAAATCTGAAGTTTGTAAGATTTTAACAGAAATATCAGTGAAGATTGAAATATAATATAATAATTAATAATATAATATATGTTTAATAATATTTATTAATTAAATACATTAAAATGCAAATAAAAGATTTTAGATTTGCAATTGACATGAAAAATTAGGTAGATCAAAAATCTTAAAAATCATAAATCAACAATTATTACATCCCAACGGTAGAACGATTTCGAAATAAACAAAAAAAGACATGATACATTTATTAAAGTACATACCTTAAATTTTCCACTTCTAATCATTCTGATAAACTCTTGGAGATCAAAATTTAGATAACTACAAAGATGCTTGGTATGATGAATAACCGTTAAACTTACGAAAACAAAGTTATTACTAATTTTTTAAAATGTTGCCATTGTTCCAATAGATAATTACATTTTTTTAATCATTTGTACATATATTGATTTATTGCAGAGTAGAATAAAAAAAAAAAAGAAAATAGACTTTTAGAAAAACCTGATAAACATTTCTGTTCAAATTAGAAACCAAAATTTTTAAAAATTAATCCATTAAAAAACTTAAATTTTCTCAATTTTTGTTTTGTGGATTTAACCACATTGGCTCGTGAGCGACTAATTTATTACTGTTTTATTTAAATTTAATTATTTTATTTAATTAAATAAATTGAAAGAAATAATTTACTAAAAATTATAATTAATTAATTAATTAATTAATTAGTTAATTAATAATTAATTAATAAAAATTAAATTAATTTATTTTCAAAACTACAACTACCTTTAGAGGTTAATTGATAATATGGTGAATATAAGAAGTATGTAGTTAGTACATTAGATACATCAAAATCAACTTTTCGTAACTATACTGGAAGTTTTGAAACCGTTTCGCCAATATTTGTTATATTTACCAAATTAATTTGCCGATTCCCTACATAAGTAGCAAAAAGTTAGAAAAAGTGTTAAAAGGTATGTAAATGCATTAAAAAAATATATGTCAAAATAACTAAACATCTGCAAATTAGGTTATTGATACATATTATTATTATTATTATGACTGATACAAATTAGATATAAAATTGCATATACATAATTATTGATACATAAAGGTTTAATTAAAAAGGGAAAATAGATATTTGAATTCAGCTTAACATTTGATGAATCTAAAAATATACTGATTTAAAAATAAGGTATTAAGTATTTCTTGAATTATTTCCAAAACATTATTTTCTAAATTTTTTAAAACTGTAAATGAAAGAACACTATTGTGGTTTGCAATTGGCTCGGCATTGTTTTGCTAGCTGCCACATTTCTCCTGAATAATTTGTAATTTAAAAATTATTAAGCAAAATGTATTTAAAAACGAAAGAGGACTAGATTTTGTTGAAAGATTAATCTTAGTTAAAAAGTTAACATCTAAATATTAGACAAATAATCTGTACAATACCTTCTAATTTATTGCAAACTACGTGATAAGAACTTTTGTCAATAAGTTAAAGAATTTAACTAGTTTTTTATTTATTTATTTCATTCATGAGTCTATAAAACATAATTGTCGTTTAATGTTTTTCATTAAGTGTATTTTTATTACAACATTTTTTTAGAATATATATAAAAAGGAAATAAATATATGATTGATTTTATTGCACGTAGCTGGTTGTTAAGTTTGTATAACGCTATATCAATATTAGAGGAACTTACTGCTTGCATAGATGATGGAATAGAAAGTGACCTATTAAATCTCTTCATTTTAAATCTTGTATCTTTTAAATTATTTGAAGCTCGGATCTTTGGAATTTGGTTTGGTTTTAGCACTGGGTTAGTTTTTTCGAGTCGTCAAGAATAACAGACGATGTAGCTTATTCAGAATCAGAAAATGAGTTAAGCCTTGAAAATGGGCTGCAAATTATTTCTGTTGTATTATTATCATTCACTACTGAAATGGAACATGGGTGCCTAACTATTGCCTTAGTTGTAAATGTATTTTTGTGGCGATTCCAATGTAGGAAAGGGTAGTTAGAGCTGCAACTAACTTGGGGGAAAATTAAAATTCTTGTTCAAATTCTTGTTCAAATTCTTGTTCTTAAATTCTTGTTCTTATATTCTTGTTCTTAAATTCTTTTGTTCTTGTTATTTAAAATTACTGTACTTTCTTTTCTTACTGCCACTGAGAATAGCTTTTTGAGTCGAATGGATATATTTGCTGGTAATCCGAACCTTTCTTTTATTCTGCTTTACAGCCTTATACGTATGACCTGCGAAGTACAGTTTAAAAAGATTGCTTTTGTCTTGATAAGAATTCTGTGAATTTCCTTGGCTTTGTAATTAAAACAGCCTAACTTGGGAAAAGGGAATGTTTAGGGATGAGGAATGAGTAAGGGAAGTTTTTCTCATATTTTTTTTTTTTTTTTTGTAATTTAAGTTTTATTTTTCTCTTTTTTTTTTTAATGTAAACAATTACGTTTTATGTAGATTTTATTATCAATTTAAGATGAGGAGGTTTAGTGGTACTTAAAACCACATTGGAACTCCGTAATCGGTACGCCCGTTGCTCGTTGCCCAGGGACAGAAAGCAAATCTGTTTGAATATTATTCCATTCACAAACAATTGTTAAAAAAAAATTCACTGACTTATGTATCGTAATTCTAACTTTGTAATGGAGTAATTTTTGTATTTAAAAAGTACTTTTGTTTGCGAAGGGGAATTAGTCGCAATCAAAAGATCTCAAGATTAAGTCGCCAACAAGGGATTGTATTCTTTTAAAATTTTAAATGATTATGCAATAGCTTGTTTATTTTTAGTATATGAAATTTAAAAAAATCCTCTAAATATTGACAGTCATTCAGTTTTTACTGCAATTGATTCATTTATACTATCGTTATGACACATAATTTTTGAAACATGTCAAGTTGTGCGGCAAATTGTTTGAGAAAGAAAACATCAAATTGGAAAAAGTTTCCTAACTCTAAGGTTTTTGCCCTGCATGCACGTACATACTGCTGTGGAGTTGACGTGTTTACATTCAACCCTTTTAGAGTTCAAATATTCACAAAATGCCAAAAATTCTCAAATATATACACTAGTAACACAAAAAATACAAAATATAAAAATTAATTTTCCTAAAATATTCACAAAATATACGACATTCCAACTAAAAATTAATTTTCTTCATTAACACTAGGCAAAGATATGATGTTAATTACTGGCCTTTTATACATGTCATTTTTATCTTTTAAAATAACCACTCTTGTTACTTTATCTTCACCTGGATTAAATTTTAATAATTATCAGGATTTTAAACTAACACTAAATCACCTCCTTTTATATCTATTTTACCTTTGGACCATTTAGACTTTTTTTAATAGCTTATTTAAATATTTCGATGACAATTTTTTCCAAAGATATTGAGTCATTTTCTGAACCAATTGCTACTGGCTCAATCGATTCATAAGAGTTTCAGTCAAGTTAGGCTCAGTCAATGCAACTAATGATGAATCAAGGAATAAATGGACAGGAGTTAATGCTTCAACCTCATTTGTATCACTTGAATGAGGGCAAAGGGGTATGGAACTAACTGAATTGCCTCAATTTGAATAATAAGAGTTAAAACCCTTTCACAGTTTAAAACTGTTTTCCTTATAATACGTTTCAATACATTAGCATCTGATAATCTTTCTATAAATTTGCCTAACATTTGATTTTTAAATGCGAAGAAAAAAAAAATATGTGTCTGACATGAAAAGAAGACATGGGTTTATACCAGGGGTAGCCAACCCGCGGCCCGCCTTGAACATTTTTCCGGCCCGTGAGATTTATCCCACTTTTACAAAACATATTTATTTTATAATGGCCAAAGTAGTGAAAGTCAATGTATTAAAAAAATACATTATGTGTGCATCCATATATTAAAAGCTTAACTGTGGAAATTATGAGAAAAAAATTAACTTTAATTTTAAAATAATATTTTTGCGAATAATGGAAGATATTGCCGGTTTTATTTAGGAGTTTACAGTTATGAATTCACAAGATAATTAAATTATAAGCACCAATTACGATAAACACCAATTACAATTACGATCGCAACATCAATTACGATGTGCATATACCAAAATGGAGATCGATTTGCAAAACTTAAGCGAGAGTGGAAAAACGAATATCGCACTAGTAAAATTAATATATTTTAACTATTTCGTTTATATTTATATGATTTTTATATTTCATTTTTAGTGTTATATATTTCTTTACAATGTGCGTTTAGTATCATTATTACTATATTGTCTATGTTTACATGTAAGAATAAAAGTAAACATAATAATAATAACTCATTATGTTTCAATTTTTCACTCCAAAAATATCTCTAGTGGGTGTAAATCCAAGATGGGGATATATAATTTTATATGCGGCCCGCGGAGTTATGATGCTTTCCAAAGTGCCCCTTAAGATCATTTCGTTTCCACCCCTGGTTTATACATCTTTATTTTCAGCAAAAGTCTAATTTCCAGAAATTAATTACATGATGTATTTCATTTCTCTGAATTCATTTATATCTTGAAAAGTAATTTATTATTTTTTATTTTTACCTATTTTACCTATACTATTTCTTTTCATGATAATTCCATCGGCTAAAGGAAATCAAAAAATGCTTTTATAAATCTAAAAGCATTGAATTCGATTAAGGTATTTCGTAAGAGATAGAAAACACGATACTCACATAATAGGAATTACACGAATAGCTTTTAAAAAGAAATTAAAGAAGTTGAATTCAAAATTCAATTAACTATTTTGTTGTAAGGTATTTCTACTTGTTGGTTATTATGCATTTCACTTTTGGGAATGAGTTATTTAAAAGTGTTCTTTTTTGTTAAGAGTTTGGAATACTTTATGCTTATGTTAGACTTCAAATATTAAAAATAGAAAATAACTCTTTTGACTTAAACGTTATCGGCATCGTTTATTGAAATAAGAAAAACTGATTTGATCAAAAAACTGATTTTAAAAAAGTAATTTTTCTTTTCAGATTGCAATATATTGTAGTTATTTTCTGTATTCAACATATTTCTTAAAATATATCGACAACAAAGAAAATAACAAATTACTTTTCTTGTCCTTTATTTATGTAAATCCAATTTATGAAAAGAAAAGTAGCGAGTTCTTGTTTTTTGAAGAACATTAAATTGCTCTTATGGAGGAAAAACCATTCCCATACAATGCCAATCTGTAACATTATTTCTTATTTATTTAAAATAGTACGGAATTCTTAAAACAGAAACTTTCATTCTTAGAGATTCGAAATGCAACGTTTGCTAAATTTGAAATCTAGAGAGCAATATAAAATTATTGTATAAATTTCAATTCTACTGCGAACACGCAGTAGTTTTTTAAATTAAATAGTTTTAATAAATGTATTGTTATATTTTCAAAAGAAATCTGATATATAAATAAATATATAGCAAACAACTTCAGTTCAAAGTTGCGGGAAAATCTCTTAAAATAAAAGAGTTTAGAGTTTTGCATCGTATATTTTTTTGTAAGTTAGTATGAATTTCACTATCGCGGAAAACTTGATTGATCTTGGTTCCCTGAAGGGATTTAGTGTGCTATGTCTTTCCTGAGAAGTACGACCAATCTTTTCTTCCTTTTCTCTTTCTTCTTGTTCGCCTTCTTTTCTTTGGTAACGAACCGAAAGATTTATTCCAACGCAACTTGAATAAAATAAATAGTTTTGAAATTCAGGGCATTACAGTTGTACAATTTATTTCAAATATTACCGTTCTTTATTTTGCTATTGATTAAAGAGTATGGCTTTTAAAGTCTTCAGCAAATTTTGTTGTTTATCTTAGTTAAGAAAATATTAAAAGTTACCGAATTAAAAGTTAATGGAAAAGTTAACGAATTAAAAGTTAATGGAAAAGTTACCGAATTGAAAATTACTATTTTAGTTACCGAAATCCAATAGTTTAGTAGGTTGAAATAAATTTAATCTATTAAAGTTGTGTTTTATGTTTTAGTTCCTTCTGTGTAGTTTATTTTGTTTGAAGTTAAAAATCTTCTACTGTTTATTTTGCCATGTTATATAAATTTTTTGCCATATTTAAATACTCTTACAGTTACATGTTGATGAAAAACTAGATATTGGTAATTAAAAATACCTAAATAAATATTTTTTAAATTCAGGGGATTACAATTTTACAACTTATTTTAAATATTATCGTTCTTTATTTAGCTGTTGATTAAAGAATATGGCTTTTAAAAATCTTCAGCAAATTTTGTTGTTTATCTTAGTTAAGAAAATATTGAAAGTTACCGAATTGGAAGTTACTCTTTTAATTACCGAAATCTAATTGTTTAGTAGGTTGAAATAATTTCAATCTCTTAAAGTTGTGTTTAATGCTTTAGTTCCTTCTGTGTAGTTTACTTTGCTTTAAGTAAAAAAAATTCTACTGTTTACTTTGCTTTAAGTTACATATTTGTTCCTCTCAAAGTTACATGTTGCTGAAAAAACAAGATATTGGTAATTAAAATACCGAAATAAATAGTATTGAAATTCAGGGAATTACAATTTTACAATTTATTTCAAATATTACCGTTTTGCTATTGATTAAAGAATATGGCTTTTAAAATCTTCAGTAAATTTTGTTGTTTATCTTAGTAAAAATTTTTTTAAGTGACTCTTTTAGTTACCAAAATCCAATAGTTTTATAGGTTGAAATAATTTTAACCTGTTCAAGTTGTATTTTATGTTTTAGTTACTTCTGTGAAGTTTATTTTGCTTAAAGTTAAAAAACTTCTACTGTTTACTTTGCCATGTTGCATATTTGTTCCTTTGAAAGTTACATGGTTACTGAATTACATGTTGCTAGAAAACAAGATATTGGTGATTAAAAATGCATCTTCTTTAGAAATAGAATGTGTTCTTTTGTTTAATAATTCGCGAGGAAAAATCCTGAAAATAAAATAAAAATAACAGTAAGGTCGTCTATTTTATCCTGTAATGATTAAGTTTACCCCACGATAGGCCCACAATTAACTGTGATTTTTTTTTTTTTTTTAAATTTTTGATAATAATCGATTAATAATTTTTTTTTATTACTAAGAAAACTTGGTACCAAATTAAAAATTGAAAACGACGGAAATGATAGAGTGCAACGCTTATTTTTTATGAAAAAGCAAAGACAACAGCAACAATTGTTGAAAAAGTTATTTTATTATTCCTGTGTCTAATATACATAAATATTTGATATAAAATATAATATCCATGACTATGTGCTTAAATCCCATAAAGGGAGAAAAAAGGTGAATTAATGTATTTTTCTCATTCATGCATACAAACTGTTAGTTTCTATTTTTTATATTTTGCGACATTTATTCATTTAAAGTATTTTCATAACTGCCAATTATGTCAGTGTTGCTAGACTTTATCAATTATCTCAATATGTTTATACTGGTACACAAAATTAAGAGAATTTGCACACTTTTTTTCTCAAAAAGTGTTGAGCGAATGGTAAGGCTTAAGTTTCCAAACAAATCTCTAGCATCGAACATAGAATGCGTTCATGTGAATGGTGCATATTGAGAACTAACCGCACTTAACAATTTCCCATTTCCTTTCGCTCAGAAAATTTAACGAGAATTGGTGACATTTTTATTTGTAACATGCTTTGAAATTGAAAGGCAAGCTGTTCAAAAGAGCCACCATTAAATTTTAAATGATGGTGTAAGGTGGTAAATCGCTCGGAGACTAGAATTCAAGGCAGTGGCAATTACAGATTGCTAGGAACCAAAATAGGAACGTCCGGGGTCATGTTCAGCTCATGGGAACAGTTTAAACATACCGAATCCATTGAAAGAAAGTCTGGACAAGTATATACAAAAGCCATGACAGAAAATAACGACCGACATTTGTCCAATACAGTGAGACGTAACAGGAATTCAATAGATTCTCAGATCTCTCAATTTCTACGGCCAAGAGAACCCCGGTTCTAAGGGTTACTATCGTCAGAAGCTCACTATCTGTCCAGAAGTTCACTATGCGCTTTCCAACCTTTGTAGACGAGACTATTAGGACAGCAAATGTTCGACATTCTGGGACTGCATCATGTTGAATTGATCAACAGACCTCCATGTATATGTCAAAAGCCCTTTGACTGTTATGAAATATAGGGAGGAAGCCCTATTTCTTGTAGCCCTATGTCTGCTTTTTGAGGGAACAGTTGACTCTTACTTCATTTTTTATAGACGACAAAGCTAGTCTCTATAAGATATACATGACCGACGAATTTCTGAAAAGTAAAATATACACAAAATATAATGGTCAGGCAGATCTTTAGCCCAATTTCTAAAGGGCATGTATGGGGCCCCCTTAGAAGGACAGTTGAAATACATCTTCCATTTGCGAGAACAATTCAGAGCAAGAAAAACTGCTTTTTCTGGAAAAGTAGGACCAACTTCTCCAAATACTCATAATTGCCTGATTTTCAATATGAATTAACATAGTGGACTAAAGTTTAGTTTAGAGGAAACATACTTCTTATAAACTAATTTTTGTGTTCGATATTGTAAGCACTGTTTTAGATCTTCCAGCGTTGAAGAGTTTTATACCGAACAATAAATAATTGTACTATACCAACTTAAAATTGTACTATACCAACTTAAAATCGTACCTGGTTTCTTAAAATTTGTTCAGTAATTATAGAGAAAAAGAGAAAATTCTCTTCATTTTGAAACCTCATGAGAGAGTTTTGCTTTGATAAAGTGTAAATGAAGATTGTACAATGAAAATTAAAAAAACTCTACGAGACTTAGATCAACAGGTTGTCTCTCTGAAATCGATATTTTTATAGGTTAAGCAATCTATACAAAGACAATTTCACGATATGTTGATATCAGTGAAAGATTTTTTCCATGTAAAATCTTATTTTCTATGGGTTTCTGTTTCATAAAAAAATAATAAATTCTATGCATTTTTAATTTTTGGTTGAATACACACTTAAAGAAAAATTACTTCTTCGATCAACAGTACAAATTATACATTGAAATACCTGAATTTTTCCGTGCTGGTAAAGTTGAAATGCAATACAAAGTGAATTTTAATAACATAAGAATGCACAGGGAAATGAATTTTTATAACTTTTCAAAATTATGGAAGAAAAAATAGAAAAAAAAAAAACACTTGATAAAAAACAATAAATGCAATTATTTTGAAATTTAAATTTTAAATTACGTCAACGTAAAATACCTATCACAAAAGGCAGGTGGCAGCACATTGCAGTGGAGTGTATATAAAGAATTCCACTTAATGTGACTGGACTGTGTAAAATGGTGAATTTAAATCATAAATTTAATAGTAGGGGCTTTCCAGCTCCGGCTAGAACAACAATCTTTTTCAGTCCCTTTGTGAGCAATATCTGTATTCATCAGAAAAGTGTCGTGACCTCTATTGACTTGTATTTCAAGATTTATGTGCATGTCCAACTATAATTTTCATTTTGTAGGCATGGTATGAGAACTAAACACAGTAATGGTTGTCTTGCATAAAACACTCTTTCTGAGTACTGTTAAATTGCACGCCAGAAGTTCTAAGGAGCGTTGATGTAATGGTTCTGCCCCTATTTTCAGTAAACTGCAATCAGCGATTACTTGACCCCTGTTAACCCTAGGTCAACCTCCACTGTACCCTCAGAAACTGATTATGTCCTTAGAAATGCATTCCACAGTTTTGAAGGACATAGTTGCTCACGTTCAAACATCTTGCTACATAGGACCGATTCTGGCTTGCTTCTATGTCACTGACTCGCTAACGTAACTCCTCTAAATGATTGGGAGTAATTATATCTAAAAAAAAAAAGACTGTCTCTGAATTTCACTACTCAGCCTCTACTTAACGCAACTGCACACGATTTTAAAGCTTGTTTTAATTTCTCTTAAACCATTATTCCTGTTCTTAACATGGAAGGGCCAGACAGGCAATGAATCGATGTGTGTGATGATAAGTGTTAAATGACGTTAAATGGATGGAGCTTCTTAATTTTTCGCATAATATTTTAAGGCAGCATTACTTTTTTCTGTATATTAATTTTTATGGAAATTTGGGTTTTTTTACCGCAAATCTCACTTTTCCTTAATTTAATTAAATTTTTGTAAGCTGGTGTATTTAAGATGTATGCACTCCAAAAATTGTCACATTTGACACACATTTGTGACAAAAATTGTCACAGAAGTAGGTGGTGGTCACATTAATGTGACTGGACTGTGTATTATTAATTTTTTTTTGAAGTATCAATTGCTTCTAAGTGTAGAAATTTGTAACTAATATCAGTTAATTGTTCCTATTCTTTCCAGGCACCATTAGATTATGTTGATCCCACCGCCATGGGAGCTAATTTACAGAACGTTAATGAAGAACTTGGTGACAATACTGGAGAGGTGAGTATTATGCTACAATATTACTGATTCATTGCTTAATGAAAAGAAATAAGACGGCCAACTTACAAAGTGTGCAGTTAGCGCGCAGATCGGCAGGTTCGATTCCGATAACGTTGCAGTTGCTGCTTTCAGGATAGAGGAGGCCCGAGGGTGGTTATGACAACGTATGTAAAATATCTCGCATGGTTAGACACTGTAACTGTTGGCATATATTTGGGGTTTCTTCCATACAACACTTAAATGCCAGTCAAAATAGATAATTTCTTTCTCTCATAGTTCATCGGTGGACGGCTCGTGGCATGTATTTGGGGATCACGAAGCCCACCGATGTTCAAAAATATAAATGGGTTAACTTCAGTTTTGTGTAGGTTTAAAAATACAAAAACCGAATCTTTTTTATTAAATTATTTTTCTTAAATTCCAGAAATTCTCAATTCTATCTGTGGTTCGTGCCATTCATAAGTGAAAATCAAAGCCCAGATTTTATAACAGAAATAATAAATAATTTTTCTATAATATAAAAAAGCATATATTTATTGTATTCGTAATAAACAATAGAGGATAATGTGTTTCATTATTTATATTGTTAAAATATTTTTGTGATGAAAAAAAATTGGCTTCTCAAGTTGTTGAATTTAATTTATGATTTTAATTCAGTATGGCCTAATTTTTAATTAAAAATTTGTTTCATAAGTTATTGATTGCTTCTAACTGCAGTAATTTGTAGCTAATTGTTCATATTTTTTTTCAGGAACAAAGAGATTGCAGTGATCCTGTCATGACTGTTAAGTTACAGAATATTTGTGACGGAATTGATGAAGTCATTGCAAATGTGAGTAATATACTAGAATTTTACTGAGTTAATGTCCAATATAATAAATAGCCCGAATAGTGATCCAGTTGCAATGTGAGCAGTTTCTTAGCAGGGGACTGATGGCCCGGTAGCGAGCGCTCTGGCTCTCGGTATCCGGTTCGAATCCCGACGGTGCCATAGATGTTTGTAGCGGTTCTGAATCCACTTTAAGCTGTAGGTCCCAGTCTCCTATGACCGTAGAGCGTCACAGAGCCCAATCAGACTTCTCACCCACATCATTCCCAAACTGTAAAAGGGCAACTCAGCTCTAAGGCACAGTGATGTGATGTGATGTGGTGTGGTGTAGTAGTAGTAGTCAGCGAGCAAGAGGGCGGATTTCTTTCCTCTAGGGGTAATTTTGTACTTTGCTGGTTTTCTCTGGTTTTTCTTCGATACAACACTTAAATATCGGAAAATTTCAAGTAAAAATCCTCAGAATTTCCTCATAGCTCGTTTGTGGGCTATTCAGGGATAGATCAGTGGAACAACCATTCTTCAAGAAACAAATGGGAATACTTCAATTTTGTGTAAAATTAAAATCTTATAAACATCTAAGTTACTATGACATTTAATTAAGAAAAATCAAAATTTTCTGTAAAGCATAGTAAAATTCTTCTATTTTAAAGACGGAATTAAATGTAAACAATCTAGAGTCTATGACATAATATAACGACATCCAACATAGTCTGTCGCAGGAAAGAATAGAAGTAGTTGCTTTTGTTAGTCCAATCAATAAACTAGGTGGTTTACAGTTGAATTTCCAAATATTTGACCAAATCACCGACAAAGCATTAGAATGTAATGCGCACGAGATATCTTGCACTTCAATGCATCTAATAAGAGTTCAAATATGGATATATACATTTACACATCAGTCAAGATAAGGGCCTGATATCCGAGTGGCTAACGCTGTGGTGCTCGGCACTACAGGGTTCGAGTCCCGGCGGTGCCATGGACGTTTTTAGTGGTTCAGAATCCACTTTAACCCGTAGGTCCCGGTCTAACATAATCGTAGAGCGTTACGGGGATATTGTTACTCCGCGTCTGTAGCTTACCTTCAAGCTACACGCACCTCCTGGGTAGTGCTAAGTGAGTAACGTCGGTGCAGCGCTTGCCTTAAGGCATCAAAGACAACTGTCTAAGTGTTTGCCAGCTGCATTAGAAAAAATAACATCAGTCAAGATATCCTTGTAATGAAAGATGATTTCAATTAATGTATGTATTTTAATTAACTTTAGTAACCAGCCTATCCCAACCAATTCATGCTAAAAGTAATCAGTCAAGAGCAAGGAGTCAGAATCATACATTTTTGCAACAACATTTTTCACAACCCCACCTCTCCTATTTTTATGTTTCTAAAATTCCAGGAATTCTCAAACGTCTCTGCTGTTCGTAATATACATAAGTTAAACGTGAGAACCACAGATTATAAAAAAAAAAAAAAAAAATTATTATGTATTGCCTTAAACTTGAGGAAGTGTAAACCATTTTTCCATGGTATAGAAAATAAATATTTATACTATTCGTGGTGAATCATCGTGTAAAATCTTATTCATTACATGATTTATATTTTTAAAAGGATATTTGTGGAGGAAACATATTTGTCTTCTCAATTTGTCGAGTTCAATTTATGATTTGAATTCATTTTGCCCTAACTATTGTTAAAAATGTGTTTCATAAAGTATTGATTACTTATAAGTGCAACAATTTGTAGCTAACTTCAATTAATTATTCATATTTTTTCCAGCACAAGAGAATGATGCTGAGCCTACCGTCGCGGCTACTAATTTACAGAAATTCGAGATGAAGTAAAAGAATTTTTTACCCACGTGAGTACCATACTTTAATATTACTGATTCATTTCCCAATACAAAGAAATAGAACGGATCGTGGCCCAATTGCAAGTGTGCAATTAGGCGCAGGAGGGCGGATTCGATTCCGTAAGTGGCAACGTTGTAACTGCTGCTGGCGTTTTCTTGTTTTTCTTTAATGCAACATTTTAATGTCGGGAGTTTTCTCCTAAAAATTTCTCATAGTTCGTGCATGGGCTGTTCATGGCATACATCAGTGGAACCCCATTCTTCAACAAACAGCCAGGAATACTTCAGTTTTGTGTAAAATTAAGATCTTTTACAAAATGAACTAAATAAAACATCTAAGCGACATTTATGACTGTATGACATTTAATTATGAAAAATCAAAAATGTTGGCAAAGCATAATAAAATTCACCTATTTTAAGGACGGAACTGAATGTAAAAAGCAGAGCCTTTTGCACAATATGATGACATGCATCATAATCAGTCGGAAGAAAGAAAATTCAAATATATATAAATAATATATTGGGTTCTATTGGGTGCTATGTCCAATAGTGTTTTAATATAATTTATTCATAAAAACAAAATTAATATAATCATCGATGTGAATAGCATATCATATCATACGCAAATTTCTAACATTCTACTGGAAGACTCACTTCTAGTGGAAGATTCTATTAGACCCTTTTTTCTGGTATTCATCGCTTTCCTGCCCATCAGTCGTAAAATTATTATTGAAATATTATTAAAATATCGATTGCTTCTAAGTGCAGAAATGTGTAGCTAAATTCAATTAATTTTAATCTTTCCATACCCACGGTGGGAATAATGAACCCTGCTCTGAGGATGATATTCCAGAACAGGATGACCAAGAGGAAATGAAAATTGAATTCGTGACATTCGTGGCGATGTGAGTATTTTCTTTATAAAATACGTGAAATTTAATAGAGAATAAATGAGTAGTCAATCTCTCTTTTGCTCTTGTCTGAATTGAAAAAGCTATTGAAAGGACATGTCGAATTTACTACATCAGATTCCGTCAGTTGTTTCCCAGTTGCTTTAACTTTTAAAAGTAAACTCTAAACAATAATTTTATTCTTATTTTTAAAAAATACGAAAATAAAATTTGAAGGTTATAAGAATAGTTGAAATAATTGACAAAATAGTAGTATATGATACAGTTGAAATAATCATTAAAGTAATTATTATTTTTCTCCGTGGGCTTACCTTGTATTCCACACTAATTGTAATTTAGTGTCATATAATGAATAACATTAATAAAATCAAATAATATTACACTGATTATTTTTAATAGTAGACATTAGTTTTAAAGCGAGATAAAGCCGTGAAGGGAAATTGATTATGTTCAGAAAAACTAATTTATCTAATTGAATTTGTGGAAGAAATATCAATGATACAAATTCGTTATGTTTTTTTACATGCTAATGTTTAAATACTGTAGCATTTCTCGTTGGTATTGAAACTATGGGGCCTGAATGGCCGAGTGACTAGCGCTGGGTGCCACAGGTTTCGGGTTCGAGTCCCTACGGTGCCATGGCTGTTCGTAGTGGTTCGAAATCCACTTTAAAACATAGGTCCCGGTCTAATATGCCTGTTGGGCGTAGTGCTAAGCATCTTCTGTCTAGAAATTTGCCAGCAGGCAGACGGCCCAGGCCCACCAAAGGGTTGTTGTGCCACTGATAATGATTAAAATTTTATCTCCAACAGGAGAAAAGTCTAGTAGGTAGATTTTTTTCATGGCAAAAACTTTTAATAAATGATCAGTAATTTGAGTTTCTTCTTTTCTGTAAGTTTAAATATTTTTATCTAGCCTATGTAAATATTTTATGTATTTCTTAGAAAACATATTCTTGAAGCTAATTTGTAAATTGCGTTGGTACTTATTCGCAATTAATTTAAGTTTTCATGTATGAAAATTTTAGGCTAAATATTTAATGCATTTTAAACATAAAACAAGCATTCAAAGTTATTGTAAAATTGTATTATTACAAAATGAAATGTTTTAAAAAGAATTTGATGGATGGATGAATGTTTGATTATTGCATATTTCTAATATTGTTATTTTTAAATTTAGCTCCATCTTGACCATGGTCCTCATCATCGATGCTCCATCATATTCCATTTTCATCGTTGAACTCTTCCTATCCAAGGACTCTTCGGACAAGGACTCTTCCTACACAAGGACTGTGTTATGGTCTCTTTAAATTGCATTGTTGCACTCATAATAATATTCATAACATTAACATGATTCATTCATAACACATTGCTATGTTTCATAACAATTTTTGTCATTTGAAGATCGCCAGCTGTACCATACAAATATGAATAAAACATTTTATACCCCTAAATGTGATTTTTTTTTTTTTTTTTATATTATCTTGTACAGTTTACTTTCATTATTTGTTGCTGAAGGTAAAAAATAGAGGCACAATGCTTTTGAACAATGTTTATTATTCGACCTAGAAAAAGATACAAGTAGCAAAACATTTGAAGTGTGTGGAAAAGATTAGTCACGATGGGTTTTTTGTCCACATTGAGAAAACGTTAAGTACTAAAATTAAGCATTAAAAATAAATGATGATCTAAAAAATCAGTTATTAGTAAATGAATGGGAAAATAAATGATTTCAAAAGTAACTAAAGGGAAATTAGAGTTCCAAATTATTTTCTTAGTTCTCAATTGGGAAATATTTTCTGATGTAAATATCTGGGTATATATAAATCTTAATATGTCAACTTTAAATAATAGTCACATTTAGTATATAGGCCATAAACAATGATGGTTTGGAATAATAATCTTATAAATAATTTTTTAAAAAATATATAAAATAATTTTTTTTTTCTAAAACTTCTAGTTAATAATTGGGGAAATTTAAATGTTAAGGAGGCAATACAATTTCATCCATCAATAATAAAACCAATAATCAAGATATATTCTGCTTTAGTAGCAAATAAAGTAAGTGTTGAAAATTTTTCGCAGCACTTTGACTTATAAAAAGCTATCTTACATCAACAATGAAAGAAGATTTCCCAAGAGCTAAAGTTTTATAAGGTTTAATGTATTTAAAATATAACACACTTGCTTTTATAATGTACTATTTTCTTTCTCTCGTCTTCAGTTATTCTGCGATACTTTGGTACCCGCAAATTTGGTAATGTTATTTTTGTAAGAAATTTAGTGTACCAGAATGCCTTTCAAGTGATTTCAGATACTACACTTTTAAAGTCGTAAAAATACTTTTTTATAGATATATGAGTTCAATAAAAGTAATTGAAGTTATTTCACAAGTTCTTCTAAATCCAGTAATATATTTAGTATATATAATAATACATAAAATTGCGGAAAGAATCAAGATGGTCGGTATAAAAATTCCGATTCAGGAATCGTGAGTCATGAGTCAGAAATTTTTTAACATCTGCCCATCCCTGGTTTGATATGTTAAAATTATGCCAGACAACATGATGGACATACCAAATGTTCAAACGTTAACAAATTTTTCAAACGTCTCTTCTGTTCTGGGTATAAATAAGGGTTCTGGGTATCTGGAAAAAACGAAGCCCACAGTTTATAACAGTAAAAAAATTAGATTTATTTTCTATCTTCTAAAAACTCCAGGAACAGTAAACGACTTTTCCATGATATTCAAAAGAAATATTTATTCCAGTCGTAGTGAATAATTATAGAAAATATGATTCATTATATTGTTGTATATCTAATTTATTACTTAATAAGGATTTTTAAAATCATGTTATAAGAATAAACTCAGTTATTATCAAATTACTCATAAATATTTATGATGTTACGAAAGGGAAATTAAAGTTCACAATTATTTTCATGATTCTTAATTTCAAAATTCATTCACATTTAATCTAAGCATACATTACAAAATTTACATATGAGCAAAAATGATTATTTGATTTTAATTTTTCCACTTTAAAACTATTTTTTTTTTTTATTTAAATTATGTATTAACTATAAACGTGTGTCAGTTTATTGTTAAAAAAATGAAATTTCAAAAATGTACAAAACCGATTTAAATTACATAGTGGTGCCATCTAGTGATAGAAAGAAAAAACCATTTTGGTTAAAAAATTCTTCACTTCATTAAATTTATGAAACATAAAGAATTTTTTTATTTTTAAAAAACGATACTTGGTTCGACTTGTGATACATTTATAACCTCCGTATCTACCTTGACTAATGATAAAGTTCATCCCTTCGGACAGCGTCTGTTGCAGATACTGAATTCAGAAAAATGAGACTACGGAATTTGTGACAACGAGTGTAAAGCTTTTCGCTTCGATAATAAAGCTGCCTATTGGGAGTTTTCCGGTATTTTTCTGACATTATATAGGAATATCTGGGGTGAAGATACCTTTAAAAGACTACTTCAATGTCTTGCCGAAACCTTCAAGCCCCCTCAAGAAGGAAATTCCCTACCTTCACCAAACATTTTTTTTTCCAATGGCAGGCTACAATAAGTAATAAAAGCAAAAGAAAAAGAACACAAAGAACATGAAAATGCTGTTTCATGTTCTTTGTGTTCTTTTTTTTTAGAGAATCGAAAGAAATCACATAGTGACATGTTTAGCTCATAGGGGCCCTAGTCTCCCAGTAACGACCATACACAGTAGAGGGAAATAAGTGCAGGGCAGACAGGAAGGTGCAACATTGAAATATAATTACCCTGCTGATTCACCATGAGTAGGATAACCAAAAAACTTTAATATCATGCGAAAAGTCGGTCAATTATTCTACATGTTTCTGTTCAAAATGTAACGCATCTGTGGGTTATCCGCGATATATATTATTGGAGCACAAGACCGACACATGTACAGCAAAAAGAAATTATATTTATTGTATATCGGTCTATAAACCTCCACATGTTTAAGTGTCGCTACTTTTGAGGCTAATTTGTTTGTCAGATGATTGAGGTAAGTTTTAGGAATAGAAGACTAAATGATTGAGCTTCACGCTGGGTAGTGATTTGCAAATCCTCTAAAATGTTTCGATATAATTTGAAGCGTAATTCCTTTCCTGAGAATAATCCATAAATGAAATATTGGGCATGGCACTCACCATATTATAATGAAAGAACTAAAAATTAGATTAAATTAGACAAGTTAGTTTTGTTCTATAGGGAGTTAAAATATTTTAAAAAAAATTTAAACGACGTAGAAAAGCAAGAAGAGGAAAAATAATAGGTACCTTACCTAATTTGGAGTTCAATATCAAAAATAAAATAAAATATATTTACCACCTTTAGAAAGCCGAACAACAAGAGCAATTGGATTAATTAATTTCACTCTCGAACAGTCTCATTTTAAAAAAATAGATGGAGATTTTTGTTCAAATTTGGTTAAAAACATAAATTTTTATAATTATGTTTTCCGTTTTCCATCGGGATTATTCTAAAATACACCAATTTAACTTAAAATATAGATATTTATATCATTGAGGTTTCAGGCCTTTTAATCAGAATTAATTAGAAATTGCATCAATTTAACTTAACATATAAGTTTAACTTAGATTAAAATCAATAATTTATACATATATACAACCCTTTGTTGCAATACAAAAAGCAAAAATGAAAGTAATTTTTGGATTCAGATCCCACTGAAATTAAAAGTTGTTCTCTGGTAATGAGAAGTACGTTTTCAAACCCAATCTCTTGTCGAAGTGGTCATGCATGTTTAATCTCAAAAATAACTGGTTAAAATAGACACAATTTTTAATGTGGATAAATTTACGCTTTTAAGTGTTGGTTCCCTCAATTTGTTGACATCTTTTCAACAATGGGGGTCTATTCTGCTCTTGATGGTTCAAATTTAAAAACAATTTTGACGCAACAACATTGGATCCATTAAGAATACTCAAGGACAGCACCTGCAGAGGAGCGGTTTTGCTAAGTTCTCGTCCACTTAAAACCCAATAAAGAAGATTTCGGGCCTACAAATTTAAATCGCTCTTATTACAAATTGAAATTATCCAGCGTAATTCTCTTACCTTGTTTCGAATTGAGCTTCCTCAGTTCAGAAATCCATTGTGCCAACCACCAGGCGGCCCAAACTCCAATCTGAAATTTTAATCAAACTCATTATTTAAATATTCCTTAGAATGTCGTTATTGATATAATACTATCTTTCTGATACCTAAATTAAAAACCGAATTGAGGTTTTGATTTATACTCGTATCATTATATCGTTATTACTAGATTAATTCCATCCATTACCCATAGAATGCTATGTAGCTCTAGGCAACATATAATCTTTTAATCAATTCAATTCAAATATTTTCAATCGTTCAATGAAATAAACGCCTTCTTTTAAAAAAAGGCAATAGGTATATTTTGAAGAAGGTTATAAATTCCGTTTCAAATCAACCGCTCTTGTTGTCAGTTGTGCGCCAATTAAAAATAAATCCACTTTCTTTTAAATAACTTGTGGTGAATCATTATGGTAAATATGTTTCATTGTATCATTTAAATTTGCTTTCATGTTATGTGTAAAGACATATGTGATGAAAACATATTTGTTTTCTCAATTTATCAAATTAAATTTGAGATTGTAGTTTCATTATGTTCTACCTATAATTAAATATTTGTTTCAAAAAATATCGAATGCCTCCAAGTACAATACTTTGCAAGTAATTTTTCATATTCTTAACAGGCATCGGGAACATATGAGGAATCTCGCGGCATGGCCAACTTTCCAAAGAATGGTACTCGAGTACCAAATAGGATTTTCGTTGGTGGCATTTCTGGCTGTGTGAGTATTGATCTAAACTTTATATCCCACCCACTTCATTTGGTAAATTTGAGTGTTTCTTTTAATTTTTTATCAAATAGATTGACATACAGTTATATTAATCGTTGAATAAGAAAATTTTTGGCAAATTAACTTAATGTTACAACGCAAAACCAAGTTTGGCCCTTGTAGAGTGGAACATTTTTAATATAATTCAAATTTCTTATACTACATTACACGCATATGGTAATTCTTTTAAATATGATCATGAAACTGGACAGTTATATTGGACACGAAGGCGATACCCTACTTAATTTGTTTAGAATTTAATAAAAACTTGAATTGACTGAGTACTATTTAATATTTCATAAAAACTTTCGGTCAATACACAGGAATAGGCTTTTTTTCTATTCGTTGTGCAAGTAAAAGCTTGATTAATTGAATCTTAATAGTTCGGCGAACTTCCATTGTTTCTTTTTAATCTCCTTTGGTTTCAAAAACGATAATTTTTTTTTTTTATTTTGTTATCAAGCGTAAAAATTCTGAACTTTTTTACTTCATATCAAATTAGAATTTTGAATTACACTTAAGTTTCGTATATTTCAAGAGCCATCTAACATTTTATATAGCCTCTACTAACCACAATACTCAAAACAACTCCAGAATTTACCTTTCCCATTAGATTCAATTTCCCGATATTGCCCACACCCATTTTTAGTATATTATTTCTAATAAACTTAAATGCTACAACGCATGCAATGTTTAATATATATGCGATTTAACGACAAAAGATCATCTCTTTATCTCGTTTAGTAATATTTTCTATCTAGTGTTTTATGTCTGGTAATGTAGTTTTTAGTGTTCCCAAGGTTTCCTTTTATCTAGAGTTTCTAAACTAGAATCTTCACATTAGATTTGGAATTCTGGGCTTTTCCTGAAAATAATATGAGTTTTAATATAGAAAGAACTCGTAAAAATTTAACGTTTGTTTTGATTTCAAATTTAAAGGTGCTTGGACTAGTGATAAGCAAATATTTTTATCTCATTTTTTTTTATTTTCATACCAATTCTATAATTAAATGGTTATTTAATGAGATCATCAAAAACGTTTGATTTAAAGGGAGTATTAATCCTGTTTCATGCTTTCCTTACTCGGAATCTATAACAACTGAGGTACTAAAGCAATCATGCTAGAAATCTGAAATGAAATCTTCAAAAATGAAAGGCTATACAAAAACACTTATAGAACATTTAATTTTTAAATGTTCCAAAGTTTAACTTTACTTGAAATTCATGAGTTTTAAGTTTATTGTAATATTTTAAGGATTCGACAATTGTCATCTTGTGTTTGAAGGGGAACAAGAATATATGCAAGTTTTCTTACAATTGCATTTAATCAAAGGTTTACATTGCATTACCACTGAAATTTGTGTCGTCCATTTTTTCAGACGAATGAAGAGGATCTGAGGAATCTGTTCTCGAAATACGGCAATGTCAAAGGAACGAAAGTTGTTTTTGACAAAGCTGGAATCCCTGGAGGGTAATATTTTAATTCTTACTGCTTAACACAAGTTCAGCAACTTACTAAACATATGCTAGGTTTAATTTAATGCAACTTTTAATTCATATTACCATAGTTACTTTAAATTAAACTTATTTCATTATTTTGATTTCATTTTAATCGTTTGAAGTGGAAATTCTGAAATCAATAAATATGTAGCGATATAAGGAAGCTTCTCATAAATCTAAATCTTATAAGAATTTAAATTCGTTCTGTATAAAACTTAACTGTTACATCTCAGCAAAACTTCTCAAAAAAAAGTACTACTATTGAATATTTAAGCAATATAATGCACCTTGTTTACTTCTGTTATGAATTTGGAATATGAACATCTTTGTAAAACATTGCATTTATTATTTGTTTTTATATAAATACAATGAATTTTCACATAACGAACAAATTTTTCTAACAATTTTCAGAGTTTTTTTCAATGAATTGATGATATTTTATTCCGAACTTTAATTGTTTGACTATGGTGATACGTCACATTATTCGCAACATAAAAATTAATACACTTTAAAATAAAATTAGATTTAGAATTCAAATCTTCAATAACTCATTTTAAAATTATTGGCTCGTTTAGTTTACAACGAAAAGTAAAATTTCATTTCTTTGAAGATCATACAACTCCCTAGTATAAATAAGCATTGAACTCTGAATCGTTTCATTTAAATCGCCTAATTTCTTTAGTTTAAAAGGTATTCAGCACCTATTTCGCTAAGCTTGTATTATGGAAATCTATAATTTTATTACCACGTAATAATTAAAAATGTAAAATATAAAACTCAACACTTGCATCTTAAGAAAAGTCGGAATGTTATTTTATTCTGTTTTCAATAACTAAGCAAATTTATAAGTTCTGGTCGAACCTGTCTCTTCCAGGATTAATAAAGATCTAAATTTTGCAACTTAATGATCTAATTTTTGTTATAAAACTTCATTGGCGCAACTAACTGTCCTATTTATCATTTCAGATATGGATTTGTTACATTCGAAACGGAGGATGAAGCACTAGCTATTCTTGAAGTAAGCAATGTTTTGTATTTCAGTTATTTAATCAAATGTTAACTTTAAATCAATGTTTGAAACTTTCAAATATTCTCGTGCTATTTGGGTATTTTTTGCCAGTTCCTTATGTTAATGAGTTTAATGTATCTCATTACCAGATTTTATTGTAGATTATTCTGAACACTACAGGACGCGAGTTTTATTACAATAAACGAAATAAGAATTTGAAATGCCTTTAGTGAAAATGTCTCAAATGCAAACACTGCATTTTATATAATTTCTAAAGCAATAAGATAAATAATAAATATAAATGTTATGAGACTTAAAATTTAAAGAATCATTAGTTATTGGGCTAAATTTAGATAAAATATGTTAATGCTGAAAAAATTGATTTAACCTTTCCTGTTTGTGCTGAAATTAAAAAATGTTGAATTGATTAATTTTACAATTACGGAATAAATTCGATTAATATTTTAGATGACCGTAGAGCGACAAACCAAACCAAATTGAATATCTGGTAGAACTAGATGGAATCGCATCAATTTCTTACACTTGAGCTCGGATTAGAGAGTATCGTACGAAAAGTTCTATAGGTTTGGGTAACTAAGGTATCAAAACCAGTGACTATGACTTTGGTTTGAGGGCTTACGATTTCCAGGGTAACCCACCAACCCTGCATGCCAAGACATACATTTCATTAGTCTTCGATTTCTGTGGTAAATTTGTAAAAATGTTACTGGTTAAAATGGCAAATTTGTCACTTATAGGTACACGACGTAACAGCTTGATAAGCATACGATAATTCACGATTTAAATGTTGGAATGAATTTTAAACTGTATTTGAAGGAATATTTTCTTTTCAGAAATCTAAAGTTGAGCGCTTGATTTTGAAAGACCGGAAACTCAATGTAGCTCCTGCCGTGAAGAAGCTGGTAAATTTATCTGTTAATAATAAAATGTCGATCTAACTAGATTCAAGCAAAATATCTCAACTTTTCTCTTTAATTTTACTGTGAATTCAAAAATAGTGCATTTTCTTTAGAAAGTTATTTAGTTAAAATTTAAATTACTGAAATATACTATCAGTTTTTGCCAATTAGTCTGAACAACAGAAGTTTAAATAGAATTTCTAAGATGAATTTTTAATCTTTAATTTGAAAGAAAATAGCATTGTAAGAACATTTTACTTTGCATAAAAGGATAGATTTGCTAATTTAATTTTATAATTCGTCACCGCTTTCCTTAACTATTGTAGAAAAATATTTTTTTTTTTTTTCAAATAATTTGAGGGTTCGAAATATTTAATCTGGATGTAATCAATTTATAGAATCTAACTTTTCTCATTTGGTATTGATTACACGGTTTTTTAATTGTCATTGTTTTCAATAAACTTTTGTTTTGTAAAACTATGCCATATTTGTACTAAAACAATGTTTTTATTTTTTTTAGCCCTACAAATCGCATTGCAGGTAAGAAAATCAATTTCTGGATAATATTTTGATTTTTATTCATAGAATATCGGAATTGCGAAGTTACAATAGAAAATTAAACTTATTAAAATTATTGTTTCAAGTATTGAAAGTCTTAATGTAATTCAGGGACTTAAATGTAGATTTAGGTTGTGATCGTAAAATTAAAATTAAGGGACACAAAAGCAAATTCTCTCTAAATTCACCACTTTTTGCTCTAAAATTCCATTTTGTATAAAATACCTTGTAAATTGTAATAAGATGAGAATGAAATTTTGAGTTTTATTTTGTTATCTTTATAATCCTGCTTAAATATTTCTTTAAAATTTAAATTTCCTTTCATATAATGTAATATTTTTAACTTCACTTTCTTTTAAATTTCGCAATGTATTGAAAACCATTGTCAATTTTTAATGAATTAAAGTTCGATTATGCACTTTAGAAAACTACAATATCAACAAATATTTCCTAAACTTAAAGCTTGTAGTGTGTTAATTCAAAGTAAACAATTGTTAGATTTAGATTTGCGTATTTTATAAATGATGTTTCTGTTAAATTCTTATTCTTTAATTTGACTTTGTTTTAGAATCTAATCCTATACAAAATGCTGCTATTGCTTGGCCATTACATTACCCAAAAAATACGCCTGGCTTTGTTAGAGAATCAGTCTACTACCCGCAGGTAAAGATACTCAAACAATTTAATGTTTTAACTTAATACAGGTAAACCGAAAGAGCTTTACAGAGTACAGACATTCTGAAACAATAAAGACTGTGCATTGCAAAAGTATTAGAACTGCCTAAATGTCTTAACTGGCTTGATTAATCTTAGTTTCGTTTTTTTCATAGTTTAATTTTAATTTTCTCGGAATTCGATTAAGTGCTACACTGATGAAAATTTCCCTTGGAAAATAACTTCTTAAATAACTCGACATTTTCAGTTATGCCACTCATTTCAGTGATTTAATTTCTTGCAGCATATCTGGAACATTGCAAAGTATGTCATAGAAAGAATGCGAACTAGAAAGGATGCAAACTATGTTATAGACCTTTTTAGTTCCTGAATTTGCTAAGCACCAATTGAAAACCATTGATTTAAAGAGAATTAATGCAAATGTGAATATGTATATTTTCCCAAGTTGGAGTAAAACACTGTCAACTAAGTAATAAACGTTTTCGATAAAATGTGCATTTTGCGGTAATCTTATTAATTCCGAAAATCGTAAATACCTACATGCGTTTAAGTAATGTAATCAAAACATTACATGTCATCTCTATAGCAGCATGTCGGCTAAATCTCTAAAACCTCGTGAAGTATATAGTGTTTAATGAATACTACGTAATTAGAAATTTATTTTTCAGCAAATTTGTTTATTGCATATTTAATTTGAAATAAATGCCTGATCTGCTTTTAAAACAATGAACTCGCGAGTTCCTGAATTAAATTGCGTATTCAAATTATTCATACTAACAAAAATACATTCTGATGACATTTATTGATGTTGATAGAATTTAAATTTTAATTATGAGTTTTCTGCAAAATGATATTATACTTGCCATTTAACTATGCCCTGTGCAGTGACCTTGTTTCCGCCCATTTCTAAAATTACTAAAGGATTGTTCTCTTTATTTCAGCCTTGTCCTCTTGCATGGCCACAATACTACTTCGATCAGCAATGTCACTATCCCATGGTAAAAAAATTTAATTTTCTAAAAACCAAATAATACAAGTTTGTCCCAATATAAAACTTTACATTCTGTATGGAATGCTATGAAATGTTTTTACTTCTAAAGAAAAATTTAACAGACTTGGGTTGAATATCGCCTGTTTCCAGCTAAGAATATTAAAATTTCAAAGAGAATTCATCACGTTTAGAAGTTAAAATCAGTCAGTGAATATTCATTTTTTAAGTTACTTCTAACCTAAAATACTTAAATACAGAAGTTTTTGCTCTCGATACCAAAAGATCGATTTATTGTAAGCATTTCTCTTGGAGTAGTTAAGTTGAGAAATTTCGTATTAGAATGAGTTCGGTTTTTTAAATTGTGATTATACATCTAAAAAATCTGTTGATAGAACACATCCATAATGCAGTCGTGATTCTTATTGCTGAAAATTAACCCAGTACGATATTGTAAAACTTTTGAACTCTAAAGTACATTCAATCATGGAAAGACTGGGAATTCAAAGATCACATACCAAATAAGTCCTCAAACTAGTAAAATTATCTTTGTCAATGTAGAGATTATCCAAAAAGATAGCGTAGCTTTTCTTGCTATCATTTAAATGCTCGTTCTAAAACTTAAGTTTTAAAGTAAATTTAATTCGAACACCACTTAAGACTTAAATCTTCAAAATAATTCAGTTTATGTATGAAAAGATAATCTAAACTCGATATTTATGTGCGACTAAAAAGAAACTTTGTCAAATATAAAAATCCAATTTTTTTCCCAATAAATTTCCATTTCAGTGCAACAATCTATTTTGCTCAACTATTTTATTTTAATGGTAAAATTTTTACATTTCTTTTGAAGATGATTATTGCTGCATGATCAAATTAAGTTATTACAGTATTCATTTTGTGGCAATACATTTTCTGGTCTTGTGTGGTATTCATACAATGTAGAAAATATTGGCTGCGAAGTAATATAGGCTCTGGTTGTTACAAAAAATCAATCAATGGTTATGCAAAACCTTCACTTTTCTAACATTCCATGTATTAAACCATGACTTATTTGCAGCCCTTCAATCTGGTTTTCCACAGTATGTCTATCCCATACAAGCAACTGATTTTAACAGTCAACCTGTCCCCCAAGTAGCTAGCACAGAGTATGTAGAAACTTCTGCATCTGGTTCAAGCGTAAGCATGGATCCTTTTTACTTTTTTAACTACATAAGAAAATTGTCAAAGAAATTATAGTAATATCTTGTCAAATTAATATTAATAACTTTGAGAAGTATCAACAGAAAGTTTTTGTAAAGACTATGACAACTGATATCTAAACTCCTTAGTAATTAGAAAAGATGAACCCTTTTAGCTACGTCAGTGAGCTTGTTTGAATCTAATACGTTAATAACAACTTTTGCAAATTCTATTTATAAAATCTTAACATTCATTTTTTGATATATTTGCAAATGCAGTGTAGTACAACACGACTCGACAAATCACGAGTGATACTTAAAAAGGAATAAAACATATTACATTCAAGTAATGAAACACTGAAAGAAAAGCGTACCATTTACTGGGAGGAGAGGTTAAGTCCTGACTGTTCAGTAATCCAGTACAAGGATTAAACTGTTTATCAAATAGTCATAAATCGGCATCATTCCTAAGCCACTTTTCGGAGTTATGAAAAGTTAGGGCTAGTGTCACAGTAACTAATATAAGATTTATTTTACAGAATACCAAGAATCGTGCAAAACCTGCTCCACTTTCTTCCGACAACGATCGTAGTCGCTCTATTCAAGCAAAGCCATCTGATGCGGAAAATACAAATGTGATCAAGTACAACGGTGGGGGTATTGAGAATGCTACCACTTGTATGCATCCTGCTCCTATGCCTCACTTGCACCCTGTCTTAGCCAAGACTTTAAATGGTGTTACAGTAATGACGTATCCAAATCCTGTTGTCATGGGAAATCCAGCTGTGTTGCATGTCAAAAATGGCAATGAATCGGATACTATGATTAAGGAGCTTGGATTTCTGCATCCTTCGATAGCTTCAGGAGCTTTGACACCTCCTCCTACGCCTTTGGTGTCATTTCCTTGCGATTTCAATGTAAATGCGAGCGTTGAATCCTTTCGTCAAAACTAATTTAAAAAAGTAACATTTTTGTTAAAAGTCATTCCTCTTTCACCGAACGAAAAAGAATCAAATATTTATCTTCAGTTTTACTCACTCCAGAGTAAGTTGTAAGTGATCTACAACCAAACTAATTTTATTTGTTAGTTTTTATTTCTGCAAATATCGTACTTATCAGCAGTTTAAATAGCGTCTTTACTTTTGATATTACTGCTTTTTACTTCGGTAAACTTCTGTCAACGATTAAATTGACTAAGACTCGTTTTATAAAACGTTTTCTTTAAAGGTTTTTCTCTTACACTTTTTAGTTTATCTATATTTCTAAGCTATTGTGTGTTGTCAAATGTCTTTATTCAGTGTGCTGATATTTATCTGTAATAAATTACTAATCTGAGTAAGTGAATAAAATTGCATATTTTAAAAATTTTACCAAGTCTTCGTACTCTAGTAATGAATCTTGGACATATGGTAATCAAGACTCGAATACCATACCTGACAAAACACCTGAATTATATCAACCATTACAAACAATTGTATCTCTTGATGTTAAACTTTCTGAACAAGTCTGTCAAAGTCGGCCTGTTTTTAAGGTATAAACACTAAAACTGATAATACAGTTAAAATAATTATACTTGCTTTAATTTAGTAAATCTTCGATGAATACAAATGCAACTTGAAAAAGGGGAAAGGGAAGCAAATTAAGATTATCTATATTTAAAGCTTATATAAGTAGCCAACTGCAAATATTATGAAATAAGTTTCTTCAATTTGGGAAAAAACAATACACATAAATCACTATACCATTAATGAATGTTTGGCTGCATATATAAGATATTGGCTGTAATATGCGATCTTCCTACTTAAAATCTCACTAAGCAATGAAGTACAAATTTCTGAAACAAATTATCTTACAGAACAAGCAGATAATTGTCAGTCATAATCATAAATGTGTAAAATATAATTTTTAACTCTTACTTGGGATTTTCGTTTCACTATAATAAACCTTTTAAGATCAATTAAATTTCAACGGTTTTTAATAAGAATGCTGTGCCGAAAGCCTTTTGATTACATTTTTAAGTCAAAAGTTGAAATAAAATCAATCCAATAACTTTGCTTTTTTGCTCATTATATACATTATGAATTACGTACGAGAAAGTAACAGCATTAAATAAAATGGGCTACAAAATTTAAGTACACAGAAATATCAACAATTGAATAAACAATTTCAAAATGTTAATTAATGAAAACAATTAAGTTTTAGGCTTAAGAAATCCTGCATCTGCAGTGCTATTCTTATTAACCATGCGGTCACTGGTCTTAAATACTCTCAGAAAGCACATCTGTACCCTAAATTACCAAGTAATTGTTTGACGAACAAATGCCGAATATCAAATCGTCAGATGTATTCATTTGTCAGGCTGGAGCAAGATTGGCAATTGGGATTCGCCGACCATTCAAAAATATTCAAAAATTTGTGGGCTATTTGGGATATACATAATGACACTACACCCACCGATATACAGCAGAAAATGGAGAAGTTTAAAGATCAAATTGCAACAATCTATAGAAGAATCGAGATTCAAATACACTAGAATCTGCTTTTGAGTGATGGATAGGTGCCTTACAAAATATTTTAACTGTTTTTATATTTTAAACTTACCATAAAAATAATTTGTAACACATGCAAAAAAAAAAAAAAAAAAAAAAATTTAGGCGTTTTTATACGGTATCTATTCGCCGTATAACGATTCAAATATTCGCAATGTAACGAGAAATTGCTTTTCCAAACGAGATCAACAAATCAATTTACATGTGGAAATATTTTTAAATGTTTTATTTTACGCATGCGAAAATATTTAGAACGCAAATATAGCCATTATTCCTACAAGTCATGAACGTGGGTTTGATTGTGTTTTGGGAACATTATTTGTTCCACTTTCCAGAACACTTTGTTTTTGTTCCAGATTAATAATTTTTAGAAATTTCATCTCAATAGAAAAAATAAATGTGTTTCTAATTTAATTTTTGAATTAGTATCATAATGGTACGCACTTTGAAGAATGGTAATTAAGTAATATGATAGATGATGAAATACATGTATAAGAAATTGGCTGATGAGTTATTCACTCATGCAATGAACAATAGGACATTCAGGAAGCCTTGCAACATTTTTTTTCATAAACCGCATAAAAATGCCACACGCCAAAACACGTTTGAGTGTGTAATACACCAATATAACACGGCAGTCAGGTTCTTAGAAAATGCTATATTTTGGGTTTCATGTTATACGTAACAAGGAACAGTATAAAAGTCAAAGGAAACGGTAATCGAACAAAAGTATTGCATATTCACTTTACATAATGGTTTTTTTTTTTTTTTTTCAGTTATTTCTAATAACCACCATTGAAGAACGAAGTTTAATTTTTGCTGAAACCTGTTCACTTTTTGAACATCTCGGCTTTATTTTTTGTAAAAGAAAATAATTTGTTGTTTTCTATTGTTTACTTTTGGTTGATAGACTTGTATAAATTTCCTTGTATAGAACTTTAACGCGTTTCTTTAAGGTTTTCAAATATACTTGATGCTCCCCAAATTGAAATTCAATAATGGAATTGAAAACTCTAATAAATTCGAAAATTCTGTCCACAAATATAACAGGTCGACTCTTTCTGATTCGTTAAAAGACCATAGAATTTCGGAGTTGGGATTATAGACCGCTAAATACTATCTGTGGACACTTTTCCCCAAAGTTTCATAAAAATCATTTCTATAAAACCGACATGTAAAGCTGCTTTTTGCCAACAAAAACTGACAAAACTTTGCAAGAATGTTTATTTTTCACTCTTTTAAACATAAAGAAACATAAAAGTTATGGACGATAAAAGGGCTGTTAAAAAATTAGACAAAATGAGACGCGATTTCAAAAATTGGGGTGTACTACTAGATGAAAAAGGTCTGGAATGAAGAAACAGGTATGAATTAAAACCGCCTTATACACTGAAGTGACAAAAGTCATGGGATAGCAATATGCAAATTTTCAGATGGCAGTAGCACCGCGTAGAACAGGTATAAATGCGCAGTGCTTTCGCAGAGCTTTCATTTCTGTTCAAGTTATTCATGTGAAGAGGTTTTGACGTGATGATGACCGCACGACGGGAATTAACAGACTTTGAACGCGGAATGTTAGTTGGAGCTAGACGCATGGGTCATGCCATTTCGGAAATCGTTAGGAAATTAAACATTCCCAGATCCACTGTGTCAAGAGTGTGCCGAGAGTATGAAATTTCAGGCATAACATCCCACCATGGACAGCGCAGTGGTCGACCGCCTGCACTTAACGACCGAGACCGGCGACGTCTGCAAAGAGTCGTAAATTCTAACAGACAAGCAACACTGCGTCAAATAACCGCAGAAATCAATGTGGGACGTACAAGGGACTTGTCTGTTAGAACTGTGCGGAAAAATTTGGCTTTCTTGGGCTATTCCAGCAGAAGACCGACTCGAGTGTCTTTACTGACAGAACGACATCGCTTGCAGCGACTCTCGTGGGCACGTGAGCATATCGGTTGGTCCCTAGATGAATGGAAAACCGTGGCCTGGTCCGATGAGTCACGATTTCAGTTGGTAAGAGCTGATGGTAGGGTTCGAGTATGGCGCAGACCCCACGAAGCCATGGACCCAAACTGTCAGCAAGGCACTGTTCAAGCTGGTGGTGGCTCCGTAATGGTGTGGGCTGTTTTTTTCATGGCATGGACTTGGTCCTCTGGTGCGACTGGACCGAACATTGACTGGAAATGTTTGTGTTCAGCTACTTGGAGATCACTTGCAGCCATTCATGGACTTCATGTACCCAAACAACGATGGATTTTTATGGATGACAATGCGCCATGTCACCGGGCCACAACTGTTCGCGATTGGTTTGAAGAACATTCTGGACAATTCCAACGAATGATCTGGCCACCTAGATCGCCCGACATGAATCCCATCGAGCATTTATGGGACATCATCGAGAGGTCTGTTCGTGCCCAAAATCCTGCACCATCAACGCTTTCACAATTATGGACGTCTATCGAGACAGCATGGCTCAATATTCCTGCAGAAGACTTCCAACAACTTGTTGAGTCCATGCCACGTCGAGTTGCTGCACTTCGCCGGGCGAAAGGAGGGCCGACACGATATTAAGAGGTATCCCATGACTTTTGTCACTTCAGTGTAGAAGGTCAAAATAATAATTGAGATACTGATTAAGATTTTCATCTCTGGTCATGATGACTATTACAAATCATGGGTAAAAGGGCGTCTGCTTTGTTTTCACCCTGGTTTTAAAATTTATAACATTATTTTGTATAATTATAGCATCAAAAACGCTCTTTAAAACTACAAACTATTTTGTTAATTTTATGTTATGGCTTTAGAAGCAGGTCTTGATTAACCAAAGAATTGGTTCAAAATGACCATGAAATGCTTTTTTAATAACACCTGCGAATTATATGGTGCTGATTATAGGTTTATTTATCATTTTAAAGGATATAAATAAGGCGAAGAGAAAAACCAATTCCTAACTTCTGAGGCATTGCCACGAAATCAATAAAAGCTCTAACCACCAAGCTATTGATCGTCTTCCAATTCCAAAAAAAAGAAACTAAGATTTGACAATACCAGTATCTTTAAAATGCTTCATATTAAAGCCTAATAGAATATACGTTTAGTGTGTATTAAAAAAATATATCGAAACCGAAGAAAAAGAGATCTGAACAAAAGTAGATAATTTGGATAAGTAACAATAAAAACTGACTTTCAAGATCCAGGAATTCTGAAAAAGAAATGCGCATTTGGGCTACTAAATACTTGTAATAAAAAGTTTTGAATAGAAATACCAACAATAAGTCCTTTATAAACGTCTTAGGCTTTTAAAAGTTTCTCAATTATCTTCAAGTTAAATTTATTGCCAAATTTACTACAGGTCTCTCAAGAAAACTCTTTTTAAAAACCATTGTTAATCATACAAATTCCCCAATTATAGACTAAATACGATTGACCCACAATAAGGAAAACTATGCATTCCATACAAATCATGGAATTCATACTTTTATCTAATTGTCCCTACTTATCACTTAATTCCTACCTGATTTGTGGGTTGTAAAAGTCCGTTACTTGCTATAACTCCTTTTATACATAAGTACTACTAATTTTTTACCTATCATCTCTAGCGTAGGTTGAAATTCCTAAATAATTGTAATCTATCACATTACCTTCAAATTTCCAGGGGCCTGAATGGCCGAGTGGCTAGCTCTCTGGCGCTCGGTACCACAGGTTTCGAGTTCGAGTCCCGGCGGTGCCATGGATGTTTGTAGTGGTTCGGAATCCACTTTAAACCGTAGGTCCGGTCCTAATAGGATCGTAGAGCGTTGCGGGGACATTGTTACTCCGCGTTCGTATCTTCAAGTTACACGCGCCCCCTGGGTAATGCAAAAGTGAAGTAACGTCTATGCAGCGCTTGCCTTAAGGCATCCAAGACCAAGCTGTCTAAGTGTTTGCCAGCTGCATTGGAACAAATAAAAAAAAAAACCTTCAAATTTCCTATGTCCTGCAGTCTTTTGTTTTCGAAATCTATTTCAATAACCATGTAAATTGTCATTCTGGATTCAAATCTTCTTCACAAAGCAACGGCTTCTTTTCCAATAATTTCGCCTTTGGTACCACGGGCTTCAAGTCCTGACTAATCCTTCCCCTTAAAATCCTGACGGTGGCATCGATGTTTGTTAGTGATTCGGAATCCACGTTAAACTGTAGGTCCCGGTCTAATTAGCCTAAGGTGTTCAAAAAATGACCGTAGTGCGACAAATTAAACCAAACCAATCCTTTCAATAATAAAGGCAAGAATTTTTAATGGCAACATGTATTGAAACAGTTAACGAATGTAAAATTCTTAACACTGATACCTTCGTCTTGATTTGCGAAGTTTTAAACGACATAGTGAAAACTGTTGGTAAGTTTTAAACATATTATTTTTAATTTTCAAAATAAATATAGTTTCCTAATTAGCTTTTATATCATAGTATGCTATGAAGGCACGATTAATTAAAAACTTTCATTAATAAATGACCAGTAATTTGAATATTTTTGCTTTAAGTTTAATTTTTTTTTAGTTTCTAGGAGTTAAACTAATTTCTTAAACAATACATTGCGTAGGTTTTTATTCGAAATTACTTTGAGATTTTAGTTTTAAAAAATGTCAAGCTAAATATTTAATTCCCTTTAAATCTAAAACAAGAATTAGAAGTATTAAATAGTGCTTTTATTATCAAATGTAACGTTTCTCAAATGAATTTGCTTCAATGATAATTATTAAGTTTATTTTGTATTTTAAATATTTTCTTTTAATTTAGATCCATCATGACCGAATTTGATTATTCCATTTTCTGTGGCGGACTTTTATTCGTATCCATAGGACTCGGATTAATAGGTTATGGTCTAATGCTTCTCATCTCTCTAATCTACGTTGGTGCACCCATAGTAGCATTCGGATTATTAAGTTGTGCTTTTGGATGTTTTATTTTTCACTCTATTTTTTCAGAAGAATCATACTCATTCAAAAATTCTTCAATAAAAAGTGATTTGTTTGATATAGAAATGTTGCCAGTTCCAGATCACCATCAAAATATTAAAACAATAAACATATTGAATTAAAAAATGGCTATTGTGAAAAATGTAATGTAACTAAAAGTTAAATCTTTATTGTAAATATTTAATTAATAAATGTACAAAATGCTGACTTTCTTTTCAGTCAGCTTTACTATAATATGTAATCTAATAAAATATTTTTCCATTTAATGTTTTTCTTTTCTATATTTAATTTCTCAGCTCACTATTTTAACATATTGCTTCATGTTGACTTCTTAGTAATTGTAAGAAGTATACCGCCTGATTTGAGTGCGTTTTGAAGACTCGCATTCTCATATGGTAGGGATCTGGCATAGATTTTAACTTTTATTCTATTGCTCAACTAATTGTAATATACATTTAAAAATCGAAATCAGCGTCTGAAGTATATGGACTCTTTAGAAATTGGCAACAGCAAAGTGAATTAGAAGTGAAGCTACAATCCCTTGTTAAAACGAAAGACAAAGCAGAACAATTTGGAAAGGGCCTTTATTAACTTTCAGGAAAGACACCGATTTGGACATAGAGGAATCTCTGGAAGAAATGGAAATTAGAACCAAAACTCTCCTTTTTACTGTTAAAGTATCAGATAAAAATATGATCTACCGACCCACAAGGTCACTGAGGCAACTGGGTATAGATGATGGTAATGAGTAGCAGCCGAAGTCTTAAAGACTGACATTTATATGGATTATTTCCTGACTAGGGCTCAATAAGTTCTTTTTACATTTGGAAAGAAACTCTACAAGCAACTCTTTGTTTTTACTTCAAAATGCTGGAATGCAATTACATAAATACGTCATCTAACAATCAACTGCTATTACCGAATACAATTAATAAAGATAAGAATCTTTTATTTTCCACTTTAAATGAGATTAAAACCTTTGGATCTTTGTGAAGGATTCCACTTGACTCTTACTCATTCACAGTAATCTGCTATGGATTGTGGTAATCCAGAAGTAACTAAATCATTGCTGTCCCTCATTGCATTTCTTTGATTTTTTTTTTTTTTTTTTTTTTTTTAGTGATAAGGCCAGTGATTACGAATGCAAAATATTTAATGCAAGCCCTATGGCAATTAAAATTGAATTGAAATGATCCATTGCTTTCAAACTTAATATTAGGATGGAAATCCTCCTACTGCCTTGTTATTTATAAAGAGTCTAAATATCCCTCGTTATTGTTTAACAGATAACTTTATTCGAATGAAGTTGCATGCCTTCTCCGATTCTTCCAAAAGCACATCTTATATCCGTTGCATCAATTCAAATGATCAGATAATTGTCAGATTTCTGCGTTCCAAATCTAAGGTTGAGGATTTGAAAGAAGGAGCGTATGTTCACAGGCCAATGTCTTTATGGAACTTCCTTCTTTCGAAGTTTAAGAAAAGAGTTAAAAGTATCAATATTTATCAAACATACAGTGTAATGATTCGAAAATGGTATTAACTTGGATTGGTAAGCCTCTTGCTCAACTCAAGACCTTAGTAAGAAATCATGTAAGCATCATTCAAAAACTTATTGAGGTCTATTCATGGCGATACGTGCTAGCAGATCATAAGCATATTTTTTAAACATTAAATCTTTAATTCCAAAGATATAAAATGTGATTTTTTTTTTTCGTTGAGAATACATTTTAAAAATACACATTTTATAAATTATTCCCATAAAATCATAAAGCGAGATTTTTTTTTGCACAAATAACGAAAAATTAGAAGTTAAAAACTGTTCTGTATTTTTATAACTTGTTCTATACTGTTAGCAAAATTCGAGTCATATTGGATTAGTTCACAGTATAGATTTGAAGAAATTTTAAAATGTTCAGAATACTCATTTGTGTAGTATAAAAACTAATTCTTTATAATAATATACATGTGTTTACACATCATATATATATTTTAATTTGGAGGAAAGTTATTTTGAACAAGTTAGGAAAACATTTCAACCTTTATTATCCAAATATAAAATATCCTATTTTAAAAAAGATGTTCTCAATTGAAATATTTTTAATTATGAATAGTAATCGATATTTAAAATTTGATTTCATGTAATGTTTTTTTTTTTTTTTTTTTTATTACGATTTGCAAAATCATTTCTCTTCCACAAATTATCATTTCTTGCCAGGGAAGAACAAATCGATGATTGCTAATTTTAATGATTTGTCTTAATAATTAATCTGAAATGGTCATATAGTCTCATAGATTCGCCGTAAATCTATGAGACTATATGACCATTTCAAATTTAGCTCTAGAAATTCACAAGAAATAACGGGTTGGCAAAAAATAACTTCGCTTTTTTGAATGGTGGAAAACGAAAGAATTTTCTTAACAACCCAATAGATTTATAAAATAGAGTTTTTTAAATTTATTGTGAATTAATAGACTTCTTTTGCATAACATGGCATTAAAATTATTTGCTACTTAATGATATTGTACATCGATTATCGAATCGGAAAAAAAAAAAATCGTGTCATAGTGGATAAATTTATACAAAACGAATTTTATAATCAAAATCTTTCACATATACATGTTTAAAAGCATAATAACTAGCAAAAAATTATTAAATAAAAAATATTGAGAGGAATAAAAATACAATTATACATTCTATTTCGTTTTATTGTCATTTTGTTAAAGAAAAATTTATGAAGTTCTTTTCTAATTAAATAAAACTGCTTTTAATTTTAGTCCCGTACCAAAAAAGATAAAAGTAAAAAAAAAAATTAAATTTCTTGTATTACAAAACATATTGTTCATTTGATACTGGAAAATGTATATTTTTAAAATTTGATATTTGTTGAAAAGGTTTTTCTTTAACTTCCTTTTTATATGCTATCCTTACTATATATAGGAACGGAAGTGATTTTGGCTGTTAACTATTCCTCTGGAATAACTCCTGTGAACAAATACCATTAAAGATATAAAGTAGCTGTTGGTTTGTCGCTCTAGTTTAACTGTAGCGGATTCCGAACCACTAACAAGCATCCATGCCACACCCAGGATTCGAACCTGGAGCCTGTGGTACTAAAGGCCATAGCGCTACATCCAGCCGCAAAGTAGCTGTTGGAGATAATACTAGGAAAAAAATGTATTAATTTTGAAGCAATATTATCACTGCCGGGAGAAGTGTTTGGAGCAGCGCCTATAGCCTCTTGAAGTTCGCTAAACGTAAAAGGCCTAATGTAATTTAGAGAGGAATCGTTGGAAAGATCAAGCGAACAATTGCTGACCATGGGGTTATTGAAATGAGATGCTAACATATTAGCTTGTTGATTCGAATCTGTAATAACCAAATTAGTACTAGTGTTGAAGATCTTATTGCTGACCAGATTATTGCCTCTATTATGAATTGTTTAAATAATTTTTATATATTTTACCATTATAGCCATTAGAGGTACAAACAGAATCCCAATAATGACACTTAAGCTCAGAAATGTAACGACGAAGTTTAGTAGAACTTTTCTTGTAAGAAATCCAGAGGTCGTGAGAAAGTTGAGATCGAGCTTGACGCAAAAGTTTGCGTTTCTGTCGTAAGAGGTTATTGCATTGGTTATTCCACCAAAAGAGTGTTGGGTGGCGAGATATTTCATAGTGTTCTTATTATTAAGGAGAGCATGGGACAAGAAAGATTGTAAGTCATAATACGATGCAAAAGTGCGAGCGAGATTCTATTGATCATAAAGAAAAAGATAAAGTTTAGACCATATAATGGTCGGTCTAGGTTTTTATACTGAAATGAGTTGAAGGTATAACTGAATTGGTAAGTAAACACTGTCTGAAGGGTTGGAGTGTATAAAGAAAGATAAATTGGGGTAAATATATTCACTTGCGATGGAGAGATCAATAAAAGATGTAGAAGTTGAAGTAGTATGAGTGGGGGTATTGCTATTGATAATATTTAAATTATTCTTAAGAATCCAATTAATTAGAGTTTCAGAACTAGTAGCAGAAGAAGAGTATCCAGGAATGGGATGATGAGAATTAAAATACCCAAGAATAATACAAGTAGATGGAAGTTGTTGATAAATTGCGTCCAGCCATTCCATGGTGAAAAGGACTTTGAGTGAATACATGTTGACAATTGTGAAAGTTTTATGCGGAAGATGTATTGTGATGGCTTGTATTTCGTCGGCTGACGTTGAAGATTGACAAGATTAAAAATTATGCTAGGAATACATGAATAGACTGAAATTAAAAGTCCTCGTCTTTGTGTATTATCCGGGGAATCAGTTCTATAAATTAGTTTACCAGGTGGGCAAAACTAATCTTCGGAATTAAGAAGTGTTTCATGTATTGCTAGAATTTACACAGAAGAAAAAAACTGAATCAGAAAGGATCATTTGACTCGGATACTACTAGCGTTCCATTGTTATATGTTAAATGTTGTATTGAACATGAAAATAGAAGTTTTAAAAATTTAAGAAATCAAAAAGAAAGCCTAAATCATTTATTTAGTGCTCCAGATTGATAGTTATGCCAAATGAGAAGTAGAGATGGATGAACGATTGATTACTAAGATATATTAATTTAGTCACTGTACTATCGAAATCTTTTAAAATCTCGAAGTCTAATTTTTGATTTTTATCTTTTTCTTATCTTTAAATGGAGGAATTGGAGTAGTAACTGTAAGAGAAGAGAGTTTCTGTATGGCTTGACATAGGGACGTAAGAGTTGCAGTTACATTGTCGGTGAGTGTTTTTAAGTAATTCCTGAAAAATAAAGGTCTGTACCTGACTGATTTCTTTAACAAATTGTCGAGTTTCTAATTTTTGCTGTTGAAATAATTTTGTAATTTCTTCCTGAGTAATGTAATTGGTTTGGTTAGTCACTCTATGGTCGTCTTGTGTACACGAGGGCTAAACGGACCTGGACCTACAGTTTAAAGTGGATTCCGAACCATTACAAACAACCATGGCCCCACCGGGACTCGAACCCGAAACCTGTGGTACCGAGCGCCAGAGAGCTAGCCACTCGGCCATCAGGCTCCTAATGTAATTGGAAGTAGTGCTGGCTTTTAATTTAGATGAAAAAATTCCTTCATTCGGAGTGAGAGTCTCCGAGCTTCAATAAAAGAAATTTTGCTGAGAGTTTTAGATTTTAAAAAATTTCCTTCTGCTTTAGGACAATTGAGGTCAGCCTTTGTGATTTGCACTGCAATTGATACATTTGGAAATTTGGGTCGAGAACAATTGTATAGAATGTTGAGCACTGCAGTATTCACAGACAACTGAATTTTTGCAATTCGCAGTTGGGTAAGTATTTGAATAGTATTTGCATCATTGATGGGGTTTATAGTAAAAGAGAGCATTTTTTGTAATTTTTTTGTTGTGTTAGCCATAATCTGACATATTCTGGCAAAATTGTACCTAAAAAAAGACTAAAACTGGAGAGGAAAGGGTAGGCGTTGCCCGTTTTCCTGAAAATCATCGAAGTTCAGGAGAAGTGTCGGAGAAGTTTTCTTCTTCCAATTCCGTTGCAAGTACTTCAAGTGATATATCTGAAGAAATACTGTGAAGTGGAAATCTGTTGGAGATCTTTTCTGTGTAAAGAGACACTTTGATTGGAACGCCCATTACGACGGTTTTCCTGTTTACCAGTTCTCTGGCGGTATCAAAATGGTGGATAAGATTAGCTTGCCTTGTCAAGTAATACATATTGAATATGATCAAGCCATATTCAATATGTTTCAACGTAGTTACTTTGGAAGATATATTATATTTGAGAACTCTTGGATTTGCTTTCGGTGTTGCGTCATTCGGAACCTCAAGTACAATCAACGAGTTCCATGTTGATATGCTAGTTTTAAATTTATAGCTATGTCACGGTGAGATTTATAAGTAGAGTCTGAGGTGTAGTCCACTAAATTGGGATTAGAGACGATGTCAGCCATACCAAGCCCGAAACACACCCACACTAGGACCTTCTTGATTTACATGAATTTACAAACAAATAAAATATATAACTGAGTATTAAAATAGAAATTAAATACCAAAACAAGTGATTTATCTGAAAAGACAAATTAAATGAAAAAGAATCAAATGAACTATACTACTAGGGAAACTTGACCCAAAAACAAATGGACGAACTGAGATAAACGCTGTAAACAAACTTAATTATACCTTATATTTAATACTGTGAATTCATTGCATCAGGGCTAGAGTGCTCCATCGAATTGCCAATTACTTCATTATAAAATTAAAAGTAACTCGAGGTAAGCACTCAAATTTTTTTTTGTCTCCGTCGCAAGGCATCATGGTCAAAAATTGTCCTTTCGTTAATACTACGCATTTGTTTAGATGTCTTAAAGTTCGTGTTATTTTCAAGTAACTTTGCGAAACCGGCACCGCTTTTAAAGTGTACAAATTATTTTAATTTGTTATGAAGAGAGTTGTTATATTCAGGAATGGATCCTGTGTTGATGGAAAGGTAGTTTTAATAAAAATATTTATTAGTATGTGTATATTATAAATTTCTATTGTCAAGTCGTTATCTTGTAATATTACAAATTAGCTGTCACTACTTCACGGTTTGTAGTGGAATAATAATAAATAATATGAATTTTAAATTTTTATTGCATTTTATATTTTACATTGCATATTTTATTACATTAAAATAGCATGAAATCCATTGTATTTTATATTTTACATTGCATGTTTTATTACATTAAAATAGCATGAAATGCGACTAAGTTCTTGTTTTATTTCCAAATTTTTAGTTACATGTAAAAGTAATTTTTTTTTTTTTTTTTTTTTTTTTGAAAAAATCTTATATATGTTTTAATAAGTCTGGAAGATTTTACATTTATTGAAAATATTAATGTTGTTGAATATGCATACATTTTTAAAAATAGAATTTATACTTTTAATTAAGATTAGCCGAAAATATTTTTTTAAGTGGTATTGTTCACACACTTCAAATTTGTAATTAAATCTAGTTAAAAATTATTTCTTCAAGTTAGAAATAATATAAAATGTTTACAGATGTCTTTTTATTATTAATTCTTTTAGACCATCGAATTGCCTGATTCTATTGAAGCACTTTTGATAGCAGCAGGACAAAAACTTAATATTGAAGCAAAATTATTATTCACAGCTAAAGGAGGAGAAATTGATGATATCAAATTGATTAAGTATGTAAACTTATTCGTTTTAGACTTATAATTGTATCTTTTTCTGTAAAGCACTCATAAATAAAAAAATTATTTTACTTACTTGAATTTAGATATAATTTATAGATACTTATTAGCCAAATTATAATAATTGGTTCATTAAACACTTAGCGTTTCACATGTTATTGTTCAGCTAAATTTTAGTTTTTGTGTGTGTGTGTTGAAATTTGTAGATAAATAAATAAACAATAATACTCTAAAATATTAACATTTGTACAGAAAGAAGTAAGATATTTCCTGATTTAAGTATTGCACTTAGATGCAATAGCTTTTAAAATTAATATTATTAAAATTTCAATAATTATTTTCTCATATCTGTCTTTAATATTACGTTGAATTGTAGTTTTTTTTTTTTTCATGCTGTGTTATTAAATTATATGCAAAAAGACTATTAAACTTTAATAGAACATATATAAAAATATATTTTCTTAAGTGAAATACCATGTTTTATTTAAATTAGAATTGTAAATAATAGATTAAAAAACTAAACATCATTATGGGATGTTACAAATTCATAAATTTGCAAGTTAAAAAATTTAAAGTCATAATCTCAATTCAAAATTCTGTATCTTTTTGTCTTGTTCGGTTATAAAAGCATTGTCTTAAGCATTCAAAATTTTTCTGTGTTTAAAATGGCAAGGATAATCGTTTTTATATCCATATTTAATAAATTGCTTATTTATCTTGATTTGTTTGAGATCCAAGGTTTTAGAAAACATTGTGATTACCTTTTCAATGCAAAATAAGATGGAATTATTATTTAATAAATATACTATAATTTTCATAATATTAATCAAAGTACTAATTATAAATGGAACTAGAAACATTGTATATCTATAGATGTTACATTTCGTTAAGAGATTTATCAGTTTTTCTTAAAAACTTGTTAAGAATTGAAATAATAAAATTAGCATTGCATTTATTATTGAATTTATAACATTGGTGACAGCTGCTATTTATTCCTCTATAGTTTTTAAGTGTGTGTATATATATATAGCATGATAAAAAAAAAAAAAAAAATCATTTAATCCATTATAAACCAAATGAATCTAATCCTGCGCCTTCAATACTAATTAGTTTTTGTTTTGTTTTTAATAATCTTTAAAATATTTCATATGCAAGTTATTTATTAATTTTACTGAATAAAATATTTCTTTCATATAGAGATGATGAAATATTATATATATCTGCTGGGGAGCCATATTCTGGTATGTAATAAATTGATCTTAATTTAAATATTTTATTTTAAAAAAAGTTTTCAAACTATTTTATCATAACAAATGGTCCCTTTAAACCATTCAGTATTCTTAATTTTGTACTTTTATGGGACTATTAAAAAAAGGTTTCATAAAAGTTGTCCAAAACATTAGATAAATTGTATAAAACAATTTAGTATAATGCTTACATTGCAGTACCAAATGTTTTACAGGAAACATCTCAGAATATGATGTAACAAGTTCAATTACATTCTAAGAAAATTAAGATAATTTTCTAACATTTGTTTTGAAAAAGAAATTTGTAGAAGTAACTGTATAATTATAAATTTGTTGCATATTTTTATTGTGATTAATTAAAAAGTTGTAAATAAATAATGTGCAATGGTTAAAATGGATCATCCTCTATGTTTTATAAAATAATAATCATTCTTTTCGACTGTTTTCTTTTCCTTCACAAGAATGGATGATTGTATTTGAAAAATTTAGATTGAGAAAACTTTCTTACTATATAGAATCACTTCCATTTTTTTTTTTTTTTTTCATGAAATTGTATTATCAAATGGTTCACTGCAAAAAGTGTATTCTAAACAGATCAAGTTAAATAGTTAATGGTGTTTTAATTAACTATTTAACTTGATCTGTATCAAAATATTAAAGAAATTTTAGAGTAGTATGTTGTTGTTAAATGTCTAATGCTTCACTTATAATCATTATTCTTTTATAATTTCATTTAATCTCCCACTGTTTGAAATATCATTCATTTTATGTGTAAAATTTTAAAACTGGGGCAATTTTTACTGATTTATATGCATTTCTTTATATTTTTTATGAATTTCTTTTGTTTTAAAAACAAAATATTCCATTAGTGTTTGTAAAATTTTCTACCTAGGTTTTCCAATATATTTTTTATTTCTGTCATCACACAAATTCATAATTTTTATGCTGATCAGTTCACAAATAGATAGCTCAAAATAAATATTACAGTTTAGTTTAAAATTAATCTCTTTACTTACAAATTGAATTAGTACTTACATGAATCTTTGTTTGATTTCATTTCCTATCATAACTGTTTACTATAATTAGAAAAAATAAAAATGCTAGATTGGTTTTTCTATTATTGTAATATTTTTAAAACTTAAATTGTTTATTAATTATTCTTCTTAATAGAGATTTTTAATGGCTTACAGATCTTAAACAATCATCCGTACCAATAGTTACTGGTAGAAGAGCTCCATTGAGACAAGAACTTCATATTGCTACTGTACCTGGCACCACATTTACAAATCCTGATTGGTTACTTTTAAATGTTGGGGGTAAACACTTTGCAACTACCAGGTATGTCTGCATTCTTATTCATTAATTCTGCGTTTGTTAAAATTTGTATTTTTCTTTATTGAGTTTTTTTAATTTTATATTGAAAATTTTCAAAAAAGATTTAAGAATCAAAGAAATTTATTTACACTAACTTTTATAACATTCAGATAACATTAAGAACTTAATAAACAACTTTTATAGAAAGTTTCCAAATTTATCTAAAAATAATATAAAAACATAACTGCTTCTAAAAAGTAGAAAATAACGATAAGTATGTCTGTTCTCAGGTGATGTTTTCAAGATTAATTCATATTATTGTAATACAGTCTTTAAATTTAGTTTAAAAATGTTATTTAAATAAAAATCTTTGTATGAAAAAATATTACTTGTATTACGTTATGATGAATTTAAAGTCTGCTTGTTTAATAAATACATTTATAAATGTATGAGTGCAATAAACTTGGTTAAAAGTTCCTCAGAAATGGTTATGATTTCTTATTTTTGTTATGAGTTTAGTGGGATATAATTTTAACCAACTCCTAAAAATTGTTCTGTATTTGCTTACTCTTCAAATAAATAAATAGTATTTTTATTAACTTTACTTATCTTGTTTACTTTCTCATTTATGTTTTTCATATAAAAATAAAGAATGTTAACTAAAAAATCATAATTTGTTTTAATAAAAAGCAATATCAAGTAATTGTTTCTATGTTTACATCATTTTAATATACTTTTAAAAAATGAAACATTCTTCAATTTTAAACTTGGCTTTTTAACATATTTATTTAATGAGAATAGTGTCATATCTTAATTTAATAATATTGGATTGAACGGAAAGTAATATAGGATATTAACTTGCTAAATTCAAGTAGATATAAATGCCCAAATTTGATTTTGATACCACTATTTTTTTTTTTTTTTGAATTTTAATACCATGCCCTTTATTCCACACTTCATTAAACTTATATTTTAATTTTTATTTTCCAGAGAAGTAGTGGAATATGTAAGTTGCATATTCGCTATATCATGCTTTTTGAGTTTAGGCTCCATGGAAGTGCTGCTGAAGCAACTCGATTTGTTTGATGTGTCCTGGATCTATAAGTGAAAGTCAAGTTTTACGTTGGTTTAAAAAGTTCAGAGAAATGGATGGCCAATGCAGGTTGATAATGATGATTTGAAAGCACTGGTAGAGTCAAAACCCCATGTGACAAGTAGAGAACTAGCTGATAGACTTCACTGTACACAAACAACAGTAGTGAAACAGCTAAAAATGATTGGAAATGTTTTTCAAGCTGGTGTTTGTGTTCCACATGAGCTTACAGCTCAAAACCATCAGCAACAAGTAAAGATTTGCACATCACTAGTCACAAGAAATGAAGTTAATCCTGTTTAAACCGTATAGTAACTGGAGATAAAAGGGAATAATTTATGTAAACGTTACTCAAAAAGATAGTTGTTAAGCCCAAAAGAAATCCTATTCCCACCACAAGGCAGGATTGCATCAAAAAAAGGTTTTGCTTGCAATGTGATATATGGAAGGAATGGCTTATTTTCAACTGCTTGACAATAACCAAATAATCACCTTAAACATATTGTACTACTTATCTCCTCTGGCAATTAGAGAATTTAAATTGGGCTCTACTGACTAAACAGCCTGCAGTACTCAATAAACGAAGTGTGATTCTTCAACCAAATAGTGCCTGGTGTCACATTGCATGAATGACTGAATAGAAGCTGAATTAATTTCAATGGGTAATTCTACATCTTCCACTTTATAGCTCAGCAGATTATTATCTGTTTAGGTCTCTGTAACATTTTTTCGAAATTTTCGGTAATTAACAGGAGATCAAAAATTCTTTAAATAAGTATTTTGCTGCAAAACCAAATTAGTTCTTCTAAGATGGTATCAAAGGTAGTTAAATGTTATAGAAAATGATAGAAAATATTAATGATTAAATATGTGCAACAATAAATATTTTCCCTCTTTCAAAGTTGTCTAACTAGATCCTGTATTACTTTTCATTCAATCTGATGTTTAATAACTTATTACCAATTTTAACTTCTATTTTTAATTTTCGTTTAAATGTGACAACATATATAGGTATTTTTATCTTGATTTCACTAATTTTTGTATAAAGATTGTTTTTCTTTCTGGAAAATGTTTGATGTTTGCTTATTTTTATAATATAGATGACAATGATTAAAATATGCTAATATGCTTTTCAATTGTCACATGCACCAGTTTATTTGCTTTATTGAATGTTTTCTATTGTAACTTGTTTTCTTTAGCTGAAGTTCGTCTTTATTTTGATTCTACCAAACTAAATTAAATTAATTCTTTACCCAAAACTTACTAATAGTCTTATTTTTTTCATGCCCTTATATACTGTTTTCTTAATTAATGCATCTTATATGAAAGATTATAAATTACTTTTTACATAAGAAAAGATACCTTAGCAAGTAGAAAAATCCTAAATTTCTTTTTGCTGAATACTTCTTAATTGAACTATATTAAATCGAATTATTTTAATTAATTATCACAGAATTAAATTCTTCAATATAGTTTTTAAATTCATAAAAATAATTACTATATGAAATATTATGCTTTTAAAATGGTTAGAAATTGATATATGTTTGAAAAAAAAAATATTTTTATTTTTATTTTCAATTTTTAATTTTTGCTTCTTTTTATGTTTTTAACATTTTAGGAGCACTTTAACTACTAAAGAACCCAATTCCATGTTAGCATGTATGATAGCTTCTGAAGATAGTGCTCTTCTTTGTCCAAGTTCCATAGATAACTATGGTGCATTTCTTATTGATCGTAGTCCTGTTTATTTTGAGCCTATTCTTAATTATTTAAGACATGGGCAACTGATATTAGATAAAAATACAAGTCTCAGAGGTAAATTATAATTTTTATTAAATTTGTTTAAAAGATATATTGTGTGTAAATGTTTTTGTCATTTTTTTTATTTATTATTATTATTATTTTCTTAGTTAAAATTTTTATATCCATTATATATATAAATATAGTTATAGCAATTATAATAAGTTTAATTCCATGAAAATTTATTAATCTTATTTTTTAAAAATTAACAAATAATGAGTAATATAATGTGCAAATTAACTTGACAATTTTCAAAAATTTTGTTCTCACGTTAACTTCAATGAAATCAGATAGTGTGCAATGTATCAAAACCCACCCCTACTACTGCTATTTGTGTTAAAACTAAATAAGTTCGATGTTTTATTTGTCAAGATTTTTTTCTTTAAACTTTTATTTTTGTCAATGGATTTTTGCCATAAAGGACTATTAAACGTAATTTATACAAGTCAATTTGTTTATTTCCAAGTTGTACAATTTTCCCATTTCCCAGAATCTTGTTGACTGTGATAGATGCTCTTAATTTCTGATTAATATAAGTTTATACTATTTCTGGTTTTAAAAAAAAAAGGTAGTATATAGAAAAAGTAGGACCATTCTCTTTTAAGTTATTACATTTTAAGCTTTGATGCAAAATTCATTAAAAGCAGTAATAGACTAATTGAATAAATCTATAAAAGTTCATGATAAAAGCAAAAACAGCTGTTTCATTTTTTTCTCTGATAAGTTGTTATTAAAATAATCAGACTGAAATTATTCCATTCTTCATCCACTAGATTCACAACTTTTTCCCTCATATTTTGTGGATATTTGTTTGATTTTAGTAATTGTATACTCATGATCTTTTTGCGTTCTTTATACCATTCTAAAATTTAAATTTTTAAATGAATCTAGAGAGTTGAACTTTTTCAGAATCCTCCATTATTTATTAGAAAACATTTTTTATAAATACATTTTAATTTCTCGGCAATTTCTTTCAATCTTTTTATAATATGTGCATTTATACATTGTACAGCTTTATTCTAATATTTTTATTCATTTAAGAACTTTTAGTTTAATAAAATGTATGTCCGCAAAAATCTATTACCCTTGATTTATAAGCAAATATAAATCAAATAAATTTTCATCCACATTTGTGGAATCGTCTAGTATAATTTCTTTCATCACTGTTATTTATCCATAATTCATTACTGTTTAAAAAAATTTTAAATCTCAAGCCATGAACATACATTTAAAAATAATATTTCTATAATTTAAACAAATAATATTTAAATATATTTATAAAAATATTTTTATATTTTTAATCTACTAAATATTATTCATTTATAAATTATATTTCCTAAAATATTATCTTTTTTCATTAATTGAAAACAAAATATTATTTGGATGTAAATTGTCCTTCTAAGTATATAATTTTACAAAATATTTGTATATAAGGATCAAACCAAATATATATATTATATATTTGTATATAGATTAAACCAAAAGTGTTGATACAAAAATTATTTTTATTTAAAAGGAAGCTTATAAATGTAATTATTTTTACACCAGGTATGATTGCATGAAATTACTATACAGATTTTTGTATGTGTAATAGAAGTTATCACAAACCAAAGAGATGTTTCTTAAACATAGTTTAATATTATGTATTAACATCAAATTCATTTTACAAATTGCTACCTTATATTTGTTTTTACATATTTACTTTCTAATAGTTAATTTATAATTTTTTTCCCTTATCTTAATAGAGTTTTTGCATACCGTACGTTAGTTACCGTAGGACGTACGTTAGCTTTTTTCTCCCCTAGCGCGCACGCTCAGGAAACATTACAGATACGCATCGCAGTTTCCTATGAGCATGCGCGCTAAGGAAAAAGCCAGGCGAAAATCCTGCGTGAAAATGCCTCTCTAAAACTCTAATGTACAAATTGTACAATATTATTTTGATTTCCGTCACAGTTGTTACATTAACACTTTCTTCAGTTTTCTCTTGATATCACCAAAAATTCTCCTACAAAATTTAAATGTTATTGTGTTATGCTATTAAATTATTACGTATCTATTAATGCATGTGTGAATATAAATGAACTTTTTATTATTTTTTTTATAGGTGTTTTTAGAAGAAGCCAGATTTTTTGGTATTGAAACCCTAGTTAAAATATTAGAAAGTAAAGTGAGGTAATATAATTGTTCACTTCTTGTTTTTCATTATAAAAATAGTACATAATAAAAGTATATTAAAATGCCAAGAAGAAAGTTCATTTTGTGGTGAAAACATACTCACACATATTACGTGTTTAAGAAATTGAAAAGATTAAGGGAGGAATTTTATATTTTGAATTTCCCAATATTTTATTTTTTTACGATTATCCTTGTGTTTTATTTAATTGTAGTGTAATTGCATGTTCATATCTTTCTTTCAATCTTTAAAATTATTTTTGTATTTTTGGGATAAATTATAAATAATAATATATTGTTTAACTAGTTTAATTTAATAATATTAATTTTATTTAAGTTCAATTTTTATTATGAACTTATAATTTTTTTAATTACGTTTTTCTTGTTTAATATATTCTCCATCAATTAAATTTGAATTTTGCAGATTTCATTATATTCATTAGAATTGCATTTCAGATTTATAGTTGGTATTTTGGTGCAGCCTAGGTCTATTAAAATAAAGGAATTTGTAAAAATAAAGTATCTAGTTGATGAGGTTTATATATTATTAATGTTCCACAAATATCCTTTTCTTTTTCTTTATTCTACCAATATTTATACAAGCTTTGTAGACCTGAAGAAATTGAAGGAACAAGTTCCATCATTTGTGTCTGGATCACATTTTTTATTATCTTTTGTTCACATCATTTGTTAATGTATAAAAAGCATTCATATTGCTGCATTTTGTTGTGTTGTTCTAAATTGTTGCAGCTTTAAAAAAAAGACATAAATTTTTGTAATAAAAATAAAGATGTCTGAAGAAAAAAGTAAAGCTTCATGCATCCAACAAAGCTAATATCAGCTATTATTTTCTCACAGACACTCATATTCATTTATTTATTTTTACATTTTATGCATTTAAATTTTTATAATGGTTGTTTATGATATATGGAGCTAGTTATGACACAGAATAAATGCCTTAATTTACAAAAAAAAATTTACCTTTCATAAATAATTTTAAAAAAATTATCAACATCCAAAATTTTTTTTTTTTTTTTTTTTTAATAGAACTACTTTAGTACAATTTGGAAAATTGATCCAAAAACTTAAAAATACCCTTTACTGTTATTTACTTTATTATTTTTATAAAAATAATGTCAGCATTTGTACATTTATTTTATTTTAACATGTAAATGTAAGCATAATCTTACATATTAAATTCTGTAAGCTCTAAAATTCTTAACACAAAATTTATTGTTTTTGTTTTTTTTAAGTTCATATTTGTATCCAATATCCAAATGCTTTTTTTCTTTTACATAACAGGATGAACTAGAATCTTCTGACTGTGCTGCATTAACACGAAGAGATGTGATTAATACTTTGATATCTACCTCATACAGTGCTGAATTAAGATTTCAAGTATGTATTTTAAAGGGTTTAGAGGTCAAATTAAATTAAATTTAAACTATTAATTTTTATGGTTGTAGATTCATGAGTTCTTAATACAATAATAGTTTTATCTTGGAAAGTAGCTATTTAATATTTGTTAATAACAATAAGTTCTTATTTTATATTCTGAACTTTATTTGATGTTAATTTTCATGAATTAAGCTATAGGGATAAAGATAATGAGAGAGAAATTAGGAAGACTATTTTTAGATGCATGTTGTAAGTCAATTTAACTTTGCCATCTGGTACTAAAAATAATTAATTGATCATTGAATTATCAAATATAATAACCGTTGAAGCATTAAATTAGTTTCTATGAAATGTACTTTCAGTATTCTTAAATTATCTAAAGAATTGAATCCTTTATATTTCAATGTGTTTTATTTCCATGTTAAAAAAAAATGCAGTTCTTATGTAGATCAAGTTAATTTTATATTTTTTATAACAAAATTTTAATGAACATTTGACTAAATAAGGTACTTAAAGCAAAGTTAAATGTAAGTATATTATTTGTAAAATATATATTTTACAGTATATGTAAATATAGTTTGTTTCCTTATTTTATATTGTATTGTATGTGTTTTAATTATTAAAATTCATAATTTCTCCTTTCTTGATATTAATTTACATTTATAATTTATATATAATATATGTTTTTTAAATTTATTATTCATTACTTTTTTTCCTAATTATTTATTATTCTTAAATTTTTAGGGTGTAAACTTGGCCTATGCAGATTTGTCACGTTTAGATCTGAGACACATAAACTTTAAATATGCCAATCTACATCGAGCAAAACTTTCTGGAGCAAATCTGAGTTATTGCTGTTTAGAAAGAACAGATTTGTCTCAAGCTAATCTTGAAGTATTGTTTCTTATTTTTATATCTTTTTGGACTATAAAATGATATATTTTTCTTGCCTTTCATAATAGTCTTATAATTCATAAATAAGGTCTATATTTTCTTTTAAAAGTTATGAAGATAAATGTGCATGTTCATTTATATCTAATTTGGGAATATTAGAAATACTGTTTTTGTATAAACATTTATTTAAAAAAGGAAACTTAAAACAGTTTCCATGTTACAGTGATGCTACTTACTTTTTATATTCATCCATATATTTTTACATCAATACTAGAGGGAATATTTTTTAATTAGTAAATAAGTCATTTGTGTATGTCACTTTGAATGAATTAGACCTTGTTAAACATTGTTGCAAATTAAATCTGCTTTTTATATACATAATTAGCTTCACAAGTGTATAAATTCTAAGAATATAAAAAAAAATTAATATTTTTATTGGAAAGAGTTTTCTTTAGTTCATTTTACTTGACCTACTAGTGTATATCTTTTATTGTATAAATTATGCTTTCACTTACATTTCGACTGTAACTTATTTGGTTTAAATAAATATACTTCCTTTAATATCATAATATGTAACTTATAAATACTTTTATCCTGGCATGTAAGGAAAAGAAATGTACTTTTGAAACTTGACATGTAAGGTTTTTTTTAATAGAATGCCATCTTACTTGGAGTAAAAATGTTATGTGCAAATCTTGAAGGAGCTAATTTAAGATCTTGTAATATGGAAGATCCTGCTGGAAATAGAGCTAATATGGAAGGTAAGCATTATAATTTTTTATGCTTTCTTTTACCTTAATTTATTTTAAATTAGTAATGGCAGTCTCTATACATTTTTGTTTTTAAATCTCTTCAATTTCTTATATAGAAAACTGATTTTAAAATATGTTGTTTTTAAAAGTAAGTTTAAGTAATATACTATATTAGATGTATTTGTGAATTTTAAATTTAGCATCATTCTTAACAGTTATGAAATATGTTTTTTTGTTTCTTGATATTTCCTGTAGATTTTAATTCAGTGACAGTCCACAGGAAATTTGTAAAGGGAACTACTTTAAATTTACTATAAATTGGTTTATTAACATTCTATCAAGTGGAAATTATTTAGATCTTGATATTTCTTACTTGGTCTTTCAAATGATAAACTGTCTACTTTTGTCATTGCTTTTACTGATTCAAGCTGTTGGCTACTTGATTTTTCACATATTATAAATCTCAGTTTAATCCTGTGTAAAAGTCCTTCAGTAATTTATATTTTACAAAGTATGACACATGAGTATGATTACATGAGTATGACTTTTTCCATAATCAAATTATCATTAATACTCATTTTATGGCTTTGGTCTGGAGATGGTGATTCAGTATTGCCTGTCTATTTATTTTGATCTGTTTATTTTAATGACATAGTTGATAAGTATAATGCTTTATATGATGTATATTATTATACACTATTCATATCCTTTTATGCTAACCAAAATTGTGAAAACCTGGAGGGAATTCTAGACAAGAATGAAATTTATTCTATATATAAATTTCAGTGACATAAATAAACGATTATTTGGGAGTTTGTGTTAACTGATAGAGGCCTATTGTGCAAAATAGGATCAGATGGAGAGACAACCTTGGACTGTAATGCTCAAAATGAAGTTAATGAATAAAGTAGCAGGCCTAGATAACCACTGGCACTGAATAATTATTTTTAAAATTTTCTCAGTAATATGAGCTTGTAAATGTTAGCATCATATCAACTAAACTTTTGTTGCATTTTTGTGATATTGTTTGCTAGACTGTTTCTATGTAAATATACATTTTATTGTCTATCATTGCTGGAGAATAATAATGAGTTAGTGAGTGAATGAGTGACTATATTCTATTGGGGATATCTCTGACAAATAAACAAGCCAAGAAAGAAGTGTCATTTACTGTGCTAAGAAGAAGAAAATTTCAAGCAATAAATGGGTTAGGAGTTGTATTGTTAGAATGTAGCAGTTGCTTTGGAGCCTACCCACTTATATTGGAGCAGCCATCATCATCTGGGATAACCATTATATTCCTTTCATACTATAATAATAACAATGCCATATAACACTAATTTTTCCGTCATTGTACTCAAGTTAAAATTATTTAAAAAGCATAATCTGGTGCCGATTCATTCACCGTTGTTTCTATTTATGTGTGTCCATTCTGTCTTTAGATGTTAATGGTTGAGAGTATGTGTTGAATTTTTCAAGTATTGTATTTCTTTAATCGTATTCCTGTTAAAAAGTCCTTCAGGAAAATATCAATCTTTTTCTGTTTCCATAAGTGATACTATATAACATCCAATTACATCTCTCATAATATTATCATTAACACTGATTTTATAACTAAAGAAATAGTAATTCAGTACTTCCTTTTTTTTTTTTTCACCCATTTATTTTGATCTGTTGATTTTTATTTTATTATATGTTATACTAATATATTTAACACTGATGTTTATGAAAATTTAAATAAGCTGAGATATATCTCAGAAAATAATTACATTTATTTTGCATTTAAATTATAGGGCCATAAATAAATTGAAAAACAATACAACTACTGACACAAATCAATGCTGTGAGAACTCATACTAATTAGAATTCCTAAATGTTGGCATTAAGTCAAATAGACTCTGGATGTGTTCCTGTAGTATTGTTTGCAATAATTTATTGTCTGTAGTTGCTGGAGAACAGTAATGGGCCAGTCGATCTGTAACCATATTCTATTGATGATTTGTCTTGCAAATTGGCAGACCGAAATAGGAATTGTCTCATGAAAGTATAGCTGAAGTTTGTTGACGACGTATGTCTTCAGTTTTTACAATCTCTAAAATGTAGTAGTCCCTGTTGAATGTACACCTCAATTTATAGCAACAATGATTTTCTATGCAGATTCTACATTTGCATTATTACATGGGCAGCAATATCTTGGTATTTATAAATCCTTCTCTGCTCTCAGAATGATGTTTCCACATTCAAATCCTGTAGTTATTTTTTAAATACTAGTCTATGGCATCAACAAATGGATTAGTACTAAAAACATTCAGCTCATTGATAACTATTTATTTCGATGCTCAGTATCCCTTTTATTTTTAAGACCTGCGTGAAATTTAGAGATCAATGCTGTGTTGAGACACATGCTTTTCTGATTATTTACATATAATATGATGTTACAATTTTGATAAACTTTCAGTATATTCAATTTAAAAAAAATTTGAACATGGTTTATTTATTTTTTAGCATGTGATCCACCAAGAAAAAAATTAGATAAATTAAACAAATCCACATTTTGGAAAAAAATTAATTTACAATACTTACATGCGTCTTTTAGGTGTCAATTTGAAAGGTGCTAATTTAGAGGGAAGTCAAATGGCTGGTGTCAACCTTCGGGTAGCCACATTGAAGAATGCAAATTTGCAGAACTGTGATCTCCGTGGTGCTGTTTTGGCTGGTGCAGATTTGAGGTATGGTGTTTAATTTTGATAATGTTTAATGTCAAAGATTCTTGTCAAGTAGGATTTGAAATATTTATTTTATTTCTTATTTTTTTTAGAATTGTGATCTTTCAGGAAGTGATCTACATGAGGCAAATCTTCGAGGAGCAAATTTAAAAGATACAGCATTTGAACTTATGCTCACGCCTCTTCATATGTCACAAGCTATAAGATGAGGAGTTTCCTTATTTATATTTTCCTCTATATTAACTATGTTGATATTTGACAAAGCTTTATTTATGCTGTATTAATTCTGTATAGATATTGAGAAAAAGAGAGCCTGCTTTTTAAAGACTGAAAAAGGCCGTCCACCTAAAGATTCAGTTTTTCTTTTTTATGTTAATGTAATCCATAATGATATGTATGTTGTTTTGACATCCCATTTTTGCAAAAAATTTTTATATTTTATGTGGTTAAAAAATAACTTTCTAATTTTATATTCTCAACATAAAATATTTCAGGAAACATTAGTTTTCTTTATTTTAAATATAGCTGGTAATCTAGCAGATGTTTTATGATTTCATTTCTTAAAGAGTTTAATAAAATAATAGCATTAGTATTTAAATGAAATGTAATTTGCTTTTGACTTTTTTAAGTTGTTAACATTATTTTATAAGTTCATTATTTCAGATTAATTGTTGTTGTTTTTTTAATGTATATTCAATGCTTTTATAGCTTAGAAATAGGAAACATATATTCTTTTCTTCACAAGAGAAAAAAATATATATTTCTTTATTAAATGCTAATGTATCATACACTTCAATGTAAATAAACAATTTTATTAGTTAACAATATATTTCTATGAATTATGAACAACTGCTATCATCTATAATGCTAATATATTATCATAAATTTCTACATTTCGCTCATTTTCTTGTATTTTATGCATTTCTTCCGCTCATGTTAAAGGCTAACAAAGCTGCGAGAAATCAAAGTCTTCAGAATGTCATTTTTCAATACTGCATATTTTTAATGCTAATATCTGTACATGTTTTTAAAGTTTTTTTCTTCTAAATAATGATAAATAAATATTTTGTAGTTATAAACATGCTCAAAAGCTTCTGCTGCTCTAAAACCTTCCAAACATGTAAATGAATCCTAAACAAATATAAATTTTTTAACACTGTGTTTTTTTTCCTTTTATCTAATATGTTATTTTATCTGCATTCTTATAATCAATATATTGTTATATTATTTTTACTCTACTTGTATATTAATATATTTTGAAATTCATTATTTTGTTGACCAGTGATGTGGTCTATAAATTTTACTTTATACTCACAATAAATTGTATTTAATGTTAATAAAAGTAATTATAATTTTTTTTTTATTATTTGTGTATCTATGCAATTAAAATTATAAAAATACAATAATATTAAATGCATTTACATAAATTTGTCATGTTTAGACTTTTTTTATGTGGTGTGTTTAACAAATTTAATATGGATAAATAAAATAGATTAAGACTTAGCAGTATTCTTTATCATATAATAATGGTGTAACTTCAAGTAAATGTAGTCGTTAATTTTTAACTTAATTCAAAAATGTTTTGGGACCTCATTAATTTTAACAGAAAGTAGATTGTGTGTGTGTGTGTTTTTTTATATACTAATATTAAACAGTTACTCTGTACCAGTATTATGCATATTAACTACAAAAATACTTTTCTCCTTTAGTATTATAGATTTTTTTTTTATGACTTTTAATCATAAAAACTGAATACAATAATATTTGGAAAAATTTTAACACTTTCTGCTTTATCTTCATTACTATTAGCTATTTAGATAATTCTCATGACTTTCAATACAATAAAATTTTAGTTTATATCTCGGACATCATACAACATTTTTAATACGGTTATTTTGATGTGCCTTTGTCTATAGCTAGCTTTCACCACTGTTTTGCTCTGTTTAATAAAATAATTTTATTGTAGCGAAAGCAAGTGCAACTGACATTAAATAGCTGCTGAAATGAATTTTTGAATAATAAGGAATATTAATATTAAATTTCATATATTATTAAATTTTTTAGGCTAACTGTTTATATATTATACAGGGTGGCCATAAAATAACTTTCCTTGTTTGAAGGCCTCTGCAGTTAAAACTAATGAACAGAATGAAAACCAAATTATATATGCAGACTATGGGAGACGATTTCTGCAAAATGAATAAAAAGATAAAATAAACATTATAATGAAACTTGACAGAATCCATTTTCCGTTCAGTCATTATAATTATTGATTTTTTTTTTTTTTTTTTTTTTCCCCGTTTCCAATAGCTCCAAAATCACATGTTTACTAAGAAATTTTTAAAAATATTCCTAGATTGCAGAAATTTCATAATGCATACGTGACAGCTACGCTAAAAATCTTCTCCCATCGCCATTTTTTGGTACTTTTTTTTTTAAATTATCTCGCCATGTCTTCCACTGTCTGTATATAAAATTTGGTTTCATTCTATTCATTAGTTTTAGCTGCAGAGGCCTCCGAACAGGGAAAGTTATTTTATGTCTCCCTTCCTGTATTTTAATGAGTTTCAAAGTATTCAAGTAAGAAAATATTAAAATAACTGCTGATGTTATAATACAAGAATTTAAAAAATTTTAATGTTTAAAAATCTTAATTGATACTCCATTATCTTAAACTGAAATAACTCAAAAGTAGAATTAATGAATTCCCTTAGAAATGCTGAAATTAAGATGAAATGATAAAAGGATCATTTACAAATGAACTGCATGGCCTGGAAGAACATAATTTGAGAGAGAGTACCTTTCAAAAGAGAAGAAAATGTACCCCTTTCAAAAGAGGGGGGTACACTTTTCAAATACTTGAAGAATGAAGATATTTTATGGTAAATAGTACAATTTAAGAAATGATGAGCAAGACACTCCTATTTTGATATTTTTAGAATGAATAATGATTGAAAATATGCCTTTCATTTCTGCAATTTAAAAATTCTTCAATTTAAAAGGAAAAACAATTTATGCCTTTTAAAAATTAAATGCATATAAGCAAATTTCTCATTAGTTTTAATCAGTTATGCAAAAAGAAATATATGTCCTATAAGTACAAATAAAGGAATGGCTTATTTTCTGAAGAAATATTAATTAATGGAAGTAGGTAAATTTTTTAGGTTTCATATAATGTCTAGTTCTAGAAAAGAAGTTGAATGATTAATAAACAATTAAAGAGATATTTACATATAAAGAAAAATGTAATGGGACTGTTAATTTTTTTTTTTTTTATAAAAAAAAAAAAAAAAAATTTTAAATGCACATTAGAAAAAGTTTATGCTAGTATTAAGTATTATTGGTTTCAATGGAATTATGAAAAATCAGTCTTGTTTGGAATCTTAATTTCTTTTATTTCTCTCTCTTCTTGAATATTACTTAGTAGCATGCTTCTAAGTAGCATTTAGAAGTGCTACTTATTTTTAATTAGTATAAAGTCTGCTATTGAATATCACTTGTAATAGAAATGGAGATTTTATTCATAAAAATTTACAGCAAGCATAATATAACTTGTAGACATAAGACTGCTAAACTTTCAATAATTAGTGAATCATTCCTAAAATTATATTCCTATTCATAAAATTCTGTGTTTATCATATGACATTTAAATCAAAAACAAATATTAAAATTTGACTTAATTAGGTGCTTTGAGATTTATGATCACTGATGCTGTTTATATTAACATGTCCAAATGCTAGAGATAAAAAGAAGTTGACAAAGGTGAAAGTTAAACTTTTATAAAGGAACTACTAAATATTATTTACATGAGTTACTTAGTTAATATTACTCAAGAAAGTAAACATATTAACTTTATATATTTAAGAGCAAAACATCTTAAGAAATATATTAATCTTTTGTTCATACATCTGCTAAAGGAAAATTTGAAACAATAAATGAGTGAGAGGGATAACCGAAAGACATGTATTAATCATTATTAATAGTTTAAAAAAACACGCTTTTAGAGTTAATCAAAGTAAAAAATAATTGTTAACATAAGAATAAAAATTACTGACGAGAAAATTAATGTCACTTTTCTAAAAGCGTGGGGTGCTCGATATCAATCGTTATAATTTTTCACTAGTTTCATTCCGAAATGCAGAGTTAGTTTAAAAATGTCATGCAAAACACCCCATGCTTTTAGAACAGTGACATTAATTTTCTCGTCAGTAATTTCATTCTTATGTTAAAAATTATTTTTTACTTTTTAGTTTGATCAACTCTGAAAGCGTATTTTTTAAACTATTAATTTATTTTTTAGTTTGATTAACTCTAAAAGCATGTTTTTTAGTGTTTTTAAGCTATAATATTTAAATGAGGTCCCGGTACGGAGGACTGGAGCTATAGTTCTTACAATAATAAAATTGTGAGTAAAATAAAGGCTAAACACGAATATGTCGAGCCAGCCAGGATTCGAACAGGGAATCTCTTGATCCGTAGTCAGGCGCGTTATCCGTTGTGCCACTGTCCCACGTAGGTTTGAATGTCTTAGGTACTTTCATTCTACATGGGTTAAATTGCTCTTCATAAGTTAAAATAAAATCACTAATCCTGGCGATCCCAATCATGATGAGATAATAAACTTATAAAAATATCTTATTACCGTCGGTCCTTGATAAGTCTACAACGTTTAAATTAAATCTGGTCGCTTAAAGTATGGCAAAATCGAGCCCAAAGAGTTAGTTACAAACATACAGGTGAAACTAATATAAAAGCGTATTAAAAAGAATCAACTGTTTTCGTTCTGAAAGATGTCTGTAAATCTTTCTTTGCAGCTAAATAGTGTGTATGAGGAAAAACAGATCTCCAGGGGAAAAAGTGATGCGCCGATCAAGATGACTTTTCAAAGGCTGTGTGTTTTAATCACTAATCCTGACGATCCTAATCATGATGAGATAATAAACTTATCAAAATATTTTATTGTCGTTGGTCCTTGATAAGTCTACAACGTTTAAATTAAATCTGACCGTTTAAAGTAGGGGGCAAAAGTCGTCAGTATATACAAACATACAGGTGAAACTAATAAAAGCGTATTAAAAAGGGATGAAATGGCAAGTTAAATAAAAAATTATATGTACTAAAAACATTTACATTTTTTAATGTAAATTTGAAGTTTGTGTTTGCTTTTCCTGTATGATTAATTGTAAATAATATTTTCAAATTTAAATACAAATTATTTGATTTAAATAAACACAACAGAGCGATCTCAACAATATACTTGAACTCCAGCCAATACAAAAACGAATTACATACGGGTTCTTGAAAGCTCTCTGTAAATTTAGTAAGTATAATAAATAAACAATCCATGAGTTGTTATACATGATTATTATTTTACTGTTTAAAGTAATAAGATAATAATATTTAGATTTTATTCTAAATATTATCTTTTCCTAATTTCCTTTCTAACAACTGAATGGATTTCAGTTACTTCTTTTATATTAATAAACAATTTTATCTTTTCTTAATAAATAAAGGATTATGTTTTCGTCTTTTTAAATAAGTTTTTATCTTTAGGAATTTAATTATTCAATAAGTTTATTTTAAAAAATCAAAAATGAGTGAAGGATATCGGTAAAATTAATGAATTATATTATTTTGTTTAGCATAATAAGCATAATATAAATAAATTTAAAGAAAATCATGTTATTAGAATTAAAAACAAGAAATGAATTTTTAAAAAAAAAATCTACTTGTGGTTTGTGTGTGTGTGTTATCAAAATGTATTGTATTAAACATTCATAACCCGGGGCCCTTCAACTTGAAGGGCCATGCTATGAATGTTTCGTTTGATACCAATGGTTAAGGCGGCCATAGTTGCTGAGCTTTTGTTTTATTACCTTGTTGAAAGTTGGAAGATTTGTCCTTATTTTACCTCTGAAAGACGAATTTGACCTGAATCTGGTACATATTTGCTCTTCTAGTAATGAAAAAGCTCCTCTTCCCCCGACATCCGAAATCAACAACTAAGAAAAATTCAGTGGAAATTCGGTAAGTATATTTGAATGAAAATTTCTTCATCCGAAAACTGCCTTTAAAATAGAGGCGTATGAACGAAAATCAAAGAGCATTATTTCAGTATGCATTTTGAAAACCAAAGTATAACTAAGAGATACTTATAAAGCAAATGAGGTTTTACTGTACTTTTTTTTTTATTTGATGAACATATTTACTCAGAAAATTGTATTTAATAAAATACAATTTTCTTTACTTTGTTTTTCCCTTTTTCGATGCATTGTACTTTACTTTAGAATAGTGGTTATAATAATAAAAATCGAAAAGGAAAATTATTTCAAATTAAACCTAAAGACTGGCTTTTTAAAGTTTTTAGGATTTGAACTGAAATAATTTTCAGCAAAATATAACGCAAGTTTGAACACTTGCTATATTTAATTAAATTATTGAAAATCAGGAAATGCTTAGTTTCCAAACTTTAACGAAATTGTATGTTGATGATTTAAACTTTACTAGTATGCCAAATCATCATATGGGTAAGCGAGATTATAGAAAGTACATTGTCATACTTTGCTGATTTTTAATACAGTATACAATTTTAAATCCAGAAATAATACTAAATAAAATTCTATTACAATATTTTCTTATTCTAAAGTTATATCTCATTCTTTTTTGTTAATAAGTCTCTTTTATATACATATATATATATATATATGAAAAAAGTATTTGAGTGTTTTTCTTTTCGCATTAACATTTGATATTTTTGAACTAAATTTTCAACCTTGAATTTGCTTTTTTAAAAAAAAAACTAACTCATGAAAGTATTTATTATTTGTGAAAGTTTCACTTCTTATATTTTTGCGAAACAAATTGATTGTCGTGAAAAACATATTGGGGATTATTAATTTTAAAAAAAAAAAAAATGCAATTTTTGGATACACAACGTAACTGCTGTATTACTTCTTTGTTTGATTTGTATTTGTATTTTTTTTTTTGAAAGATTTAATTATCTTTTCCGTTCTTATCAATAAGGTTTAAAAAAAAAATGTCTTTCACAGAAAATTTGATCCTGAGCAAAATTACTTTTCCTTGCAAAGAAAGCATTTGTATCGAATGCTTAAAAAAAAAAATAAAAAAGGACCTCAATTTTCCTTTTCATTTTTTGTCGAACCTGGATTTTTTTAATGTTTAAAAAAAAGAAATGCAAACAAGTAGGACTAAACAAAGAAAAATTTTGAAAGTTGTTCTTCCAAGAAAATCCATAGTCGATGGGGAAATAAAAAACAAAACAGGTTTCATTACTGTGAGGGAAGCAAAATAAAAAAAAAATGAGGAAGGAAAAAAATTGATTTTTACGTAACATCAGAAAGGAATCGATCTATATTCTGTCCACCTATGTTATGTACTGTATCTTGTTTGAGCTATGGTATTTCTATTTTCAGTTATACTGTTACGACATATTGATAAAAAAAATGGCACTCTCAGAAGAAAAATAATGATCGATTTTTATGTTTATGAAGCAAAACACATACAAATTATTATTTGTAAAGTGGAACATCCAGTCTCATGGGTGATTAAAAACAAACTTTCTCCTTCATGACGAATATGATTTTCTCTCGATTAATTATAATGATCCTTTTTCACGATGATTCATTTCTCTCGATTATGTTTATTTGACAAATAGCATCAATTAAACGCGAGTATGAAATAATGAATGCTGCTAAATTCTTTTTAAATAACGATAAATCATTGTTTTTTAATTAATCGTTTGGATTATTTTTTCTGTTATTGATCGTTTGGTTTAGTAGCTTATGTCGCTCTACAGTCCTTTTTGTACAGTTTAGTTAATTAGACCGGAATCTACAGTTTAAAGTGGATTCCGAACCACTAACAAACATTCATGCCACCGGCAGGATTCGAACCTGACGCCTGTGGTACCAAAGACTAGAGCGCAAACCAATTGGCCATCAGACCACTGTTGTTCTTTTTTGTGATTTTTCATAAAACTTACAAGAATTTCTTCTGTTTCTGTAAATATATCATAGTGTCAAGTTTATTTTATGGATACTTACTTTCTTATTCATTATTCATCATTTTCGTATTTCCATTCTTCATTTTTATTAATTTATTTTTATGTACTGTTTTAATAAATAGTGAAGTATTAATGGAAAGCCTTATAATAATGTTTTACATGTTCTGCGTTTAATGTACAGGGTGATTATAATTAAAGTCCCACTTTCAAAATGTTGTAAAAAAAAAGAACCACTCGTCACATTGAGTTCAAATTTGAGCTGAAGATACTTGAATAAGGGGGAAATGGTATGGCATAAAAAAAAAAAAAAAAGTTTCACCAATTTTTCCCATCCAATTTGGCATGACCTTGCCGTGGTGGATGAGCTTTTCACTAACAGTGTCACAACTGTTGAATGACTTTGAAGTCACAACACCGAAACAATCAAGCATATTTAACACTACAGATGGTTTAATGTGCAACTCATGCCAAATACGTTGTAATTTCGATTCAAAATATCACTGGCTGCTGAATTCACTTTCTTTATGCCGCTTACAGCGCCATCCATTAATACACTTTGAAACTTTTTTTTTGATGCCGTACCGTTTCCTCCTTCAAGTATCTTCAGTTCCTATTTGAACTCATTGTGACGAGTGGTTCTTTTTTTTACAGAATTTTGAAAGTGTGGCGTAAATTATAATCACCCTGTATATGTTTTAATGTTAATCCTTAATTCATGTGAATACTGTTTTACTGAAAAAGGCAGAAATAACCTTTCATAAGTATTCCGTTGAATTAATTAATATTTTAATTTCTTTGACTATTAAGTGCCCTTCAAAGAAGTTAAAATATTAATTTAAAAAAATCGGAAAACTAGCATTTCTTCAGAGCGCTAAACTTCCTTCATCTCGACACAGATTTGATACACAAAGTAAATTTCTACTTATTTTTTGATTTCTTCATAACAAAATTAAATAAAAAAAAGGTTTAATAATTTAGGTGAAATCGAAACTTATCTGTGACCTTGTTTCTGTGTTGTTAGATAAATAGCTATACTGAAAATTTTGCAATACTGTTGTCATGACATTAACAATTAAACACAAGGAAAAGCCTTTTTGAAAATGATGTCTCCCATCATGGTTTCGGGCGATCATTTCTCGTTTCTGTCAAAAGAGTATTTTTTACACTGTAATGTGAGATCTCTTGAAACAAAGAAGAATCCAGGTTAGTAAAAAAATACATTTTTGGATCAATAAAAAAATTATCTACATTTTCTGAAAGAGCTTAAAATAAATAGGAAATCATTTTATACAAAGAATATCCATGTTACGGTAAAGCTATATTAAAAATTTCTTATAATTTTCACCAATCTATAATTTGTTATATGTTTTTAATTAGTAATCTTGCAAGTGAATTTCTGGAATAAAAATATTTTCATCAGCCATCAATAGAATGCAAACCTGACTTGGCGCTTTGAGATGTATGCTCTGACGCTGCTTTATCTCAATTTATCCAAATGTTTTTGCTCCCAACCAAATTTACAATAATGGAAACAAGATCTCCTTAAAAATACACTCCAAAATTTAAAATTACAAAGACACCGAAAAATTCGAAATTCCAGGAGACCAAATGCATAAAAACTTCTGTAACTCTTTTGAGTTAAAAGACAAACTACAGAAATAAACAAACTTAAAAGAAGGCGATCATTCTCAAAAATTATGCAAAACTATAATTTTCATAAATCTATCATACTCATTAATTTGATCAATTACATTGGTAGTTGAACAAAATTCGTTATGAATCAAGGTAAATTTCATTTAAAGTCATATTTCTGATTTTATCCTCAAGTTAAAATTTTTAGATTGTTTAGAATCTCTTTTTCTAGAATCTGTTTATAGTTTCTTTTTCTTCGGTAGATAACCGGTTGTTATGTGACATCACAATATACATTTTAAAAATTCAAAACATTTTTTGTACTAAACATTCATTAAAATATGTTTTGAAGGTAAAAATCTCTTTATATGTCCCACTTTTCTTAGAATTTATAACCGAATATTAAAATAGTAATTCAAGTACAAAACATCATCTCAAATAATTCAATAAATTTTAAGTAATAAATAATTTCAATCTTGATTTAAAAAATATATATGTGATGTATTTTTAACCTGTTAAGATCATGTTCGAAATACATCTTTTTAGGTTCCAAAAACTAATAAAATATGAAAATACATTTTTACCGAATTGTCAAACACAGGTTCCATTTTAAAATTGCCCTCAATAAAGTAGTTGTGATTGTTGCCAGAGAATGCAATGAGATGCACAAGTCTATTTGGATTAACATATGTTTATGAACAAACATTTTCTGTCTTGAATATTAGCAAATAGTTAAAATAGAATTAATAGAATTTGAGTAATGATTTTTACATTTGGCTGCTACTAGATTAAACGAAATATTAAAAAAAAAGCACCTTATTTAAAGAAACACATTCTTCTTAAGCTTTGCATCCGATTTTCGACCAAGGCTGTCTCAGTCAGCTTCCAACTACAACTAGACACATCTGACGCTAATATACATGTCATCTAGATGATATCTGTCCAGTTTGTTTTTTTCCAGTAGGGTTATTGTTAGCCCTACGTCCAACCCTGGTTTATCGCTGTAGGATTATTTGCTGTACACGAAGGTTAGTTAGACCAGGACCTACGTTTAAAGTGGGATTCAGAACCACTACAAACATCTATGGAACCGCCGGTATTCGAACAGGAAAATGTGGTACAGAACACTACTACTACTACACCACACCATATAACTGTGTCTAGAGCTGAGTTGTCCCTTTACGGTTTGGGAATGATGTGGGTGCGAAGTCTGATTGGGCGCTGTGAAGCTTTATGATCATATGAGACTGGAACCTAAGGCTTAAAGTGGATTCCGAACCCGATACCTGTGGTACTGAGTGCCAGAGCGCTAACCACTCGACAGTCAGGCCTGGGTACAGAGCACTAGCCACTCGACCATTAGGATCTATTTCCTACAATTATTTTTTATTTGTATACAACAAAAACTTCATTTTTTTTCTAAGTTCCCGCCATCAAACTGCATTGAATATTAACAACCCACGATCTTTACAAGTCTGTGCATACCTGGTTCATCAGAATTTCAGTAATTTTCTCCAATGCCCTGACATTGAGTTTATTATTTAAGTGTGAGAAGAGTTTCCATAAAGGCATTTTATCTTCAATTGTACTAAGACTTGACTTTTTGAACTGCTTTCATAGTTAAAAGAAGAAGCGGAACCCTCTTCTTCTTTAATTTTGAAAGCAGAAAGCATTCAAAAAGCAGTAGCTCATTTAATGTGAAACGTAATGCTTGTAACGAAAAGAAGGCGTGATCTATTTCCCTACAAATAGAAAATACATTCTATACCAATAAAAAGTATAAAACCTTTTAGAAGAGCACGTGATTTTAATACGTTCAATAATAACGAAATAACTATTAATTATTCTCTTCACGCTCATGAAAACATAATCCAGAAACTCCATTAAGAAAGAAAGTCCAAAACCCCATTACTATTGAGTAGAGAGTTCCACATAGTTGCAGCTGAAAGCAATTACTTATTCAAATCACCCTTCACACTTTTTATTGAAACACGTCTGCCAGATACTAGATATTTAAGTCGAAAAGCTTTAAAGGTCGTGATTATTTTTACAACAATATATTTAAGAAGGAGTCGCTTTAAAAATATTTTAACAGCGGGGAAATCATGGAATCTTTCAAAAATATATGTTTCAAATATTGCACAACATTTTAAAAATATTTGTTTTCAAAATGCAATTCCAATACAAAATTACTACGTGATGTTTATGTTTCATTACATTCATTTAATGATCTCGTTATGCTTGATGACCACTTTATAATAGGAACACCACTTCATTTATTCAACGTTGTTCTCTAGTGCCGCTGCTGTTTGGAACAAACATCCCTAGAGGCAAACATCTGTGAGATTCACCTCCTCCATCCATCGCTTTAATCCTTATAAATATTTAATTAATAATGAATAGCACATTAAATACAATAAATATTATTAATTGTACAAATATGTGTGTTAACTCTTATAGAGGTGACCTTCTGAAATGGGATCACCCCTCTGAAATATGTATGTATATATATATTATAATATGACTATCACATAAATAAGAGCAAGCTTCTGCCTCCAGTGAGGACTATTCCTTTCTTAAATTTCCATTTCACAGATTATAAATTTGTACTTCCGTTTGGTATGTCTTGCTATGACAAAAGATATAGAAATGGAAGAACACACAAAAAAAAAAAAAAAAAAAAGGAAGTGGACAAGCCGTTTATTCGTAGCCCAATCAGGCTATATTCTTCTTTTTCATTGGCTCAACAGCCCCATTGTGGGCCAAGGCCGTCTGCCTTTGGTAGATTCTAAAACATGAGATGTTGTTTTCATTTACGGCCAGGGTTGTCAGCCCTCCGTCCAACTCTCATATTAGACCGGCACTTACGGTTTTAAGTGGATTGCATGACAACCATCTATGGCACAGCTGGGACTCGAATCTGAAACCTGTGGGCACCGAGCGCCATAGCGCTAGTCACTCGGCCGTCAGTCCCCAATCAATATATTTTACAAAGCAATAAAATAAAATTTGTTCAGACATTTTTATGTCTAACTCAGTCCCAACAAAACAGAGAGATAAAAATAAAAAAAAGCATGGATTCAAGATCAACGATCATTAGTTGCAACGATGAAATTGAATACCACGAAACATATACATACATCAATAGGTAAAGGACAAACACTGTAAATCAAAAAGCAAAAATATATACAAATATACAAATACAGAGTGAAAAAAAACAGTCAACTACAAAAAAAAGGAGTAATAATATCCTGAAAATATCTTTATCAAGGAATACGTACCCACAGGTTATTGTAATTCTTGTTATTTCTCCGTTTTAGATGACTGGATTCAAGTTAAAAAATATCTTAAGATATTTTCTATTTATATATACACTGGTTTTCAAAAATTAAAGAAAAAAAAAAAAAAAATAGTGATTTTGAAATTTCTATTCATTGGAATTTAATGAAATTCGGCAGAAACGTTAATTAATCAGTGCTTCACAAACTAGGCACAAAAGAAGACCAATAAGCTTGTTTTCTATCTTGAAATTACACAAAATGGAAACATGCCAAAATGCCTAGTAACTGAGATGTGGAGTAGGATTACATGTAGCAGCTATACAGGCACGACAGCCATGTTTCATTTTCAAAATAAACATGTTTATTAACTTAACAAATAATTATTAAGTTTATTAACTTAACTTTAATTGATAGCAAAACCCATTATTGTGTCAAGGATTGCAGGTTAAGTGCAGAAATGCGTTTCCTTAGAGCATTTCAAGTGTTCAACCGAGTTCAAGTCAGAAGAACCCACACGCATAATAATCTCTTCACGAAAGTTATTGCCTACCAACCGAGCTCTTTGTGGTCTAGCAATATCGTTTTGTAGGATGAATGAATTACTAACTAAACTTGTATAAGGACGTACAATTGGATCAAGAATGCAATTTTTAGAGATTTCTTTCGTAAAAAAATAAAAATTAGTGATTTAGGATAGCCTTTATCACAGCTTTCAAACTTATGTTCACTAAATTTTATGTAAGAGATGGTAGTATATTTTCAATTTCTTCAAAAGGACACTTTCTATTTTCTTTCATATTTTTAATAACTTTTTTTCTTGTTTGTTGATCTAGGTGATTGTGGATTTGCTCAATAGGATTTATATCGGATGACTAGATGAGCATTTTGATTTGTTTTCGTCCATTGTTGAACAACAATTCATGTACAACTTGTATGCTTTCTATCATTACCTTGTGGAAAAGTGATGAATCCTCAAGTCCTGATTTAGAGAAGTTCTGACATAAATGAACTTACAAAATATTCGAACAGCTAAGCTGATTCATGAATGATTCCTAAATTCCCTCTTCAACTGCTGACATTCACCCTAAAATCGAAATTGAACTACAACCCTACCAACTATCGCATGAAAAATTCGCAAGCGACCAAGTCCGTCGTATGTCTGACTAGTATTTCTAACAAGTGACCGATTCAACCTCTTCCACCTTTAAACCCTATGTTTGTTTTTTCCCCGGAAAGGCTGGTAGAACTGTACCACTGTTTGCTCTCATGTTGTGCAGTTCTTCTCGTATTCTTCTGTTCAAGTTCTGTGTTTAATTTTCTTCAAACATTTTAGTATCCATCTGATCCATGGATGTTGAATTTACTCACCCGAAAAAATCACAGGATTCTAAAATGTTTGATCCTGCTTTTTAGTATTTTTTTTTACAAAGATGCATCTCTTGTCTACTTATGAAGTTTTCTCAACGTAGTGCAACTTTGATATATTGCCTTTCGTAAAACACGGTGAATTGTCTCAGTATTGTATAACTTATCAAAAATTATTTTCTGCAATAGAGTTTAATATTTTTAGCTCTAATCTCTGAAATTTATGTTACTTTTCACTCAACGAATGCTTCAATTCAAGAATTCAGTCTGCCACTCAGTCCTTAACATGTTTTGAGTATTGCTGTTAACCTGAAAATTTTTTGACAGGTTTTGCATCCCCGCACAAGTCTTTTGGTGATTATTTTAGCTATTTGCCACCAAGGCTTGCTCTCTCCATACAATATATTATTAAATCCTTAAGGTAATGGAAAGTCTCCTTTCTCATGGAATTATTAGTAAATCTTAAAAATATTTAATGCCAAACTGCCCAAAAATAATAGTGAAACTTTCAAAAACATGAATAAAATCAGTTACATCATCAATGATGTAATTTTTAAAAAAGACAGATAAGAAATTGTGGAAAAGAATATGTTGCTATCCGTACAGCGAACACCTAACTCAGTAGAAAAGGAACAAAACGTTAAGGTAATGTGAAGGCGTGCAAAACGCTCAGTAAAAGTCAGAGAGTGCAGTGCTGGACTACAATAAAAAATAGGTTGCAAGGCGTTATTAAAGGCATTCTCTAAGTTCATACGTGTAATATGTGTGACAAGCATAACCCAAGTCCCTAGGCCCGATAATGCCAAGATGCTTTGGATTCGTGCTGTTGATTGAGGAACTTATAGGCAGTGAAGGTATCACAATGTATTGGCTAGCATCTTACCTTGATTTAAATCTCATAGAATATGTATGATATGTATTAGGGAGCCACCTTTTGGCACGCTTATATCTCTCAATTAACACCCAACAACTAAAACAGATGCTTACTGAGGAATGAACACTGCTACCTGAACAACTGATGGATATTCTGATGTTCAGTATGAAGAGACGGTGGCAAATAATCATAACAGTTAAGAGAAGTCATAACCCTTACATCGTTTATTGTTCTCCCTCTTGGGCAAACAAGTATTTGTGCCAACGCTATTCTCTCGACAAAAACGGTTGTTGTTGTTTTTTTTTAATTCCATAATGCAGGCATTCTACTAATTTTTGAGTTAGTATGCTTTCTTCATCCTTTTTAAATACAAAATACCGTCTCTGTATTCTGTAAAAAAATGTTGCTAAGTTTTGCGCACCAGTATATTAAAGAATGCAAAAAATATTTGTGTTTAGTCTCTTTAATAATTCACAATCTTTTTTAGTTTACACAATGCATACATATATGTGAAGTAAATTTCTTCTAGTAGATAAGAAAATGAACTTGTAAGTTTAACTAAAATTAAGGTGACATTAATTTTCCGTTATTTTTAAAATTTAAATGCACATGTCTTGTTTCATATGACAATATGGGCTTGAGATATGGGGTGCACTCTTTCTTATGTGACTTAAATCGATATTTTTAAACGTAAGATTTTTTATATTATTAATAATTTAATTTAATGAAGCTTAAAAAAATACTTTTAATTTCAATTTGAAAATGAAAAGTTCGTGTTCAATTTGAATTAACCTCACCAACTCCAAATAAAAAAAACTGAATTTTTATTAATATTTTATTATTTTGCATTAGCTCTACTGGAATTGATTTTAGGAAGAAGTGATATCAATATTTCTTCTTCTTTAGTGAATTCTATAGTAATTTAACAAATCTGCGGCGAGAAATATGAATTTTAGAATGAACATCTAAAATTTATTACACTGAAATCTGGTCTTTTCCAAGTACGTGTCTTTTTTAAAAGTTAAATTTCATACTTGAGAATATTAAATTTATTTAAAAATGCCAGTGATAGTACATGCCAGTTAGTAGGCAAGAAGATGAGGTTTCGATCCCCCACTGGTAATTCACTTTACAGTCACTAATTTGAAAAATGTAATACTTTGTGGAGATTAGGACAGAATGAGTTCGTTTAACAATTAAATGGCCCAGTTATGGTTCTCCTTGTCTTTTATAATACGGCATGCAAATGAGGAGCAGTTACCTTATAAAACCTTTGAAGGATTTAAATCTTGGTTGTTATCTTGGTCTTGGTGTGTTATGCAGTAAGTGATCAACAAGTTTAGCGTATTCGTAGGTGGACGTGCGAAAGCAATAGAACAAAAATATTTATAAATATACTAGCATTATTGATTTAATGATCCAATTATTGATTTAGAAAAACAATAATTTCAAAACAACAGTTTGGAAAGCTTTTGAATTTAACTAGATTCGCAAAGATTTAGCAACGCGTTTAATGAATTGATCATTTAAGTCTAGAATCGGTTACTGAAAGTAAAACAGAACTATCACGCGAAGCGAATGAAAAAGGAAAACTCAGCAGTCGACACTTGATACTGAAAGTCGACACGTGAGCGAGCACGAGTAGCAAAGTACCCTAATGATCCACATTCTCTCTTAGCGGTTCATCAATTCCTCAAAGTACGACCATTCCGAATACTAATGACAACAGGAAGCATTTGAATGCACTGCCTAATTAAATAAATCGAAAGCAAAAGTATCACAAAGCTTCTTGTTCTAAAGAGGAAAACAAAACTAGAATCAAGGGCATCAAAAGAAACACAAGGAAGTCTATGTAGCTTCCAGGTTGCTCTCACTCGCGTTCTTTTTTGAATTACTTTTTTTTTTCTGATTCTATTTTTTTTTTTTTTTTTTTTTTTTTTACGCATGACTAGACTGATACTCGTATACTTCCGCAATTTAAATTACGTCACACAACCTCTCTTTACAGCTACATCTCCAGCTCATGCGAACATACACCTGTCGCTCCACTAGACCTTTAGATATTTGTTCCGTTTTCTTCAGCACTGAAACTGATAGGACAGCTGACCTAAAAATTAAAAACGATCAATTCTTCAATGATTTCTTTTTCCCTTTTATCGGTACAACTTTCCCTTTCGACCTCGCAAAGCAAGATCAGATTCACTACAAATTATTTTTAGGCCATACTATAAAATTCACATTCGTCCATACTCATACTCAGTCGAATTTATTTCGCAACTTTTTTCCCTCTTCCGATTTTTTTTTTTTTTTTTTAATTTTCCTTTCTTTCTTATTTTGTTTTCTTTTCTTCTTTCTTTTTTTTTTTTCCCCTCCGTCTTTTTCCCCCGTCTTTTTCTCTTTTTTTTTTTCCGACTATTGTGACCTACAAATTAGGTGTGACGTCGTCGTCCCACTATTGGGCGATTCGGTGGTCTGTGGGGTTAACACGAGAGGGAAAGTACCCAAAATCTCTCTTGATGCATGTTGGCCCAAAAGGGTAGATTTTCTCACTTTCTCTTCGACCTAGATGGCTGGGAGGATTTTTGGAAGGAGAAAGTCGCGTGACTCTTTCACTGTCTTCAGTTTCGGTTTGCGCAGGAGAGCGTAGACACACATTCATTCAACAGGTTGTTTTGGTTTCGTAATAAACCGCGTTTCGAGAAGACTCGGAAGTTTTTAAGCGGTTGTTTCAGTTAAGTGAAAAAGAAAAGAGGGCTCAGAGAAAAGAGCTAGCAATATTTTAGCTTAATTTCTGGATAAAACATCATTATTTTTGTTTATATTTATCAGATTGAGTTTAAACATCTTAATTTTGAATCAATCTGTTTGTTGACACACAGTTTGTTGATTTACGAATTCAATGATGAACTGACGTCTTGGACTTTATGTAATTTTTAAATCACACGATGAGTTCGTAATGACTTGAAACAATATTGTTGTCTCTGAGCACAGTTAATTTTTGGATTGTTTGTTGTCGTTTGTTTGTTTATGTGTATTATGCAACTGAAAAAAGACATTATAAACTTTTATTGAACCGCATTTCAAAAAAGGAAGTTATTTATCAAAATATTGCAGCATTCATTTAATGTTGAGATGTTAATATTTTACAGGAATTGACTTTTAATTTTACTGTAAACAGAAATCAAATTAATTGCTGTTTTACTGAGAATATTAATCAACTTATGATGAATAATCAAATTGAGAGTTTTTTGTAATCTGCAGTATTTTTCCTGCATTTGAGAAAATCTGAAAATGAAAAACTTTTGAATTATATCGATATTGGATGAACCCTTGTTCTAAATTAATAAGTACTCTCATTTAAATTTTTTTCGGATGCCACTTTGAAAAATAGTTTTTTTTTAATGTTTTGAATTAATTAACAGTGCTAATATTGATAGTTGACAGTTTATTTATGAGAGTCTTTTCATAGAACGCATAAAAATTAGTTGTTTCATTTTTTATATAAAATGCAAAGAATAAAAATCCTTTATAAAAAAACATTTTTTAATTTGAACTTGTGTTTACATGAAAGAATATGAACTTTATTTTCTATCAAACTGAAAATCCATGAACTTGAAAAACATTTTCTACCTTTGATTTCGCTTGAAAAGATTATTCATTATAGTAATACCATTCAACAAACAATATTGAAAGACGTAGGAATAGACTATAAATATGTATGCAGAATGAAATTGAAAGAATAGAATTTTATTAAAGGTAAGTAAATAAAAGTTTTGTGTGTTTAACTTGTGTAATTTCATAATATAATTATTTTATTTTAAATAATTGGTGAGGTTGAGTTTTTTAACTTTGTCATTTCAGTTAACTTCATTATTTTGTGGCAAATATTATGTAAATATTTATAGATAAAATATTTTTCCTTTATTAATCATAGTGTATATTGTTTATATTTAAGAAAAAACAACCGTACTTCATTTCAAAATTATATGCTTTAAATTTTTATTCAATGGTTAAATTTTGTAATAAAACAGTGACATTCTATATTTTACTAAATTATTTATTTATTTATTAATCTGATTGATTTGTATTATTTTTAAATATTCTTACAACAGAAAAAAAATTCCGTATTAAAAATGAACAAAATGTTTGACTGTCAAAAGCCTTATCTGAGGAATTGAGAAGACTCTTTTGATAAATGATGTTAATAGCAAAAATTCACCGAGTATTTGCAACATCTAAGAAAAATTGCCTTAATCTGTAGAGCGTCAATCAGTATTGTCTTAATTTGTAGATTATCAGTCAGTATTGCCTTAATCTGTAGAGTGTCAGTCAGTATTGCCTTAATTTGTAGATTATCAGTCAGTATTGCCTTAATCTGTATAGTATCAACCAGTATTGTCTTAATCAGTTACTAAAAAAAGTGATCCATAATTTAAATGACAACAATCTTAAAAATTTTTTAATATCAGTATGAACAATTCGAATACATTTTAAAAACATCCCTGTTAAACAGTTTAAAAAAATATTTGTAAAACAAATTATTTATTGAAGCATTTTTTTAAGAAAAATAGATTATTTGTTGTACATTTAATGTGGTCTTTTTGTTTTCATTTTGTAAAATCTAATTGCTAAGTAAATTCATTAACATATCGTGAACAAATCACTAGAGTTCTTGTTTACATGCAATAACGCTCCATAATACAATGGAATAGAATCTAAGGAGACACGCAATAATTCATTGTATACGGAAATCCCAACGTGTTAAGATTCTATCTCGCAATGTAGTGTCAGTGAAATATAAATTAAACAAAATTTGAAGGTCATTTAATCTATTTGTTGAATTAATTATTATAAGGAAGCTCTCAAAAACACATTACGGTGAAGATTTATTGTAATGCTAATGTTATCTACCTCACTAATTTAAGAAAATTCTAAGAAGAAATGTGACAAACCGCAAATGAGAATCCTGTAATGTTCTAAACGAGTTAATTAATATTCTTCGCGTGTAGAAAAATCTCCGAAACTTAGCTGGGAAGAAAACAAACTTCAGGTCAATTCCACTAAGGTCGCTAACATTATGAGAGAAAATTACAAAGAAATCGTTGTTCCTCGGTAAGTCGAATTCTTAGAGCTTTTTTTAATTGTTTCTCCCCCTCGAATTTCGGATGCATTTCATCAGGGAGGGGGAAGAAGCATTTGCCTTTTGATTACAGCAAAGGTATAGAAACTGAAAAATTCTGTATATAGATGAATTATTTTTTATATAAATGATATTTTGAAATTGAAATTTTGAAAGTAATTCTACATTAGAAAAAGGTAAACATTGCTATTTTTAAACTCGACATAGTGAAAAAAATTCTTTAGTTATCAATTTTGATTTTGCAATAAAATTTTACAAATATTTAATTTAATATATATAATTGTAAAAAATTTTCATACTTTTTAACAATTTGTAGGAAAATAATCTATCAATCTGATTTTTATTTCATTAGTTATTGATTACGATTACCCTGAAGAAATATTCAAGTATTTTTAAGTTCATATTAAATAATGTGCGGCATTTTTTTATATCTACATTCAGATATTTAATTTCATAAAACTTTCGTTGCAATATCGTAAAAAAATTCGTATTTCACAAATCGATAAATTGCTTATCTGTTCTTGAAAGATTAAATTGTGGCAAAAACATTCATCTCCAGGTATATCTTGGTGAGATAGCATGAAGTATCTATTGTGTGCAACCAATCTGTTAATAAGTTTTTCAAAATTTTGTATGTATTTGTGGTAATTCAACTGTTATTGCAAAAACCCAAAAAATTGTTTTCTAGAATTCACCGAAATCAAAATGTTATTTTTTAAAATTTTAATCAATATATTAAATCTTTCTTGAAATAAATTATTAGAATTGTGCAATTATATCACAAAGAATATGCATGTTAATCTCTTTAATAGTAATTTCTATTTAAATATAAAAAACTACTATTTTGCTTTGTAAAATGATAATTCGTTTACTACTTTTAAACTTTACTCTTTGAAGAAACTAAACATAATTGTTTTTATTAAATCATTATCAATTCATTGAGATGTTCCATGATTTTTCTATAAGAAATTTGTTTTTCTTTATCTATATCGCTGAATTTTTACAATAATATCTGAAAATAAAAACTTTTTCCATATTGTTCACTGAAAATTAAAAGCATATCTGCAAAAATGAGAATTTTTCTAACAAGTGTATTCAAAAAATTAAAAGTTCAAATGTCAAAAAATTAAATATATATATATATATATATATATATATATATCTGAGAATAATTCAAGTTAATTAAAATTTTTACGGTTCACCAAAGATTTAATTACTACCGCAAAAATCAAAACGATCGTAAAAATTTTAAATTTTACGGTTTGATGATTATATATATGTATATTTCTTTAGAAGATTGTTCTTGCTGTGTTTCTAAAAACACAAACAGCGCTCTAAAATATATTATATAATAAACTTTACTTTATTGTGCATGAAATCATTATTGTTGCTCATAAAAAATAATCAGTTAATGTATGTATTTAAATATAATTCCATTTTGCCCACTGATTTTGAAAGAAAAAAAAACGTCATTTTATTGATTTTAAATGCTACTACTTTCTATATTTTAAAAGAACAAATACGGTCAATGCTCCTATAAAACTGCTAAAAGCAGATAATTATAGGTTTTCAAAAATAATATTCTGTATTATGTGACATTTACCCTAATGTTATAATAAAAATTACTTTTCCTTTTACTTATTTTTTCAAAATTATTGTCAAATATATCATATTTATTTTGACTGAATTTTATACACGGTTGTCATATGTCAGATTTTTATTCGAATATGCGTTGAACATCATTTTATTCCTTTTTCTTACTTTTCAATGTCCGTGGTAAAACTATAATTATATCACTAAAATATTGACACTGCTAAACTGCTCTGTTAAATTTTTAGAAAGGTATGCTATCTTCTATGCTTTGTTTTCAGGTTTTATAAATTTATGTAGCTTTTTAAAAGATTAAATTATTATTAATATTTTTTTTGTGCTTTCTTTTGAAGACTCACGTTTAAATCTATATTTTTATGCATTGGATTACTTTCTCTGTCTTTTTTTAATTTAAAAATAAATCGTTATTTCTAATTTAATTTAATTAAATAAAATTATAGAAAATATTATACAATAGATAATTACAATTACTGAAAAATAGTTCAAGAATTTTTTCACGCTCCTTTTTAATTAAATTTCCTCTTGCATTTTATTCATTTTCTTTTATTTGAACGTAACTGTTTATGTTAATTTTTTTTTTAAATCAGTAAAAAAAATTTATTAATACTAATAATTAATAATGTTCATATTAATCCTATAGTAAGTAATTAAAGAAAATTAACAAATGACATTTAGGAAATTTTTTTAAAAAATTTTATTTATAGCTAACTGTTTTCAGCTGCAATTTTTGAAGAGTTTAGATAAAATTTAGCCATTTGAAAGAATTTGTCCTAAATGCAGGCAAATAAAGTAAATTTTGGATAAAAAATCTATAGCTTTCCTTCATAAAGCATTTATATTTTTAAGTGATAGAACCTCATACAGTTTAGATCATATTCTATACCTAGAAAACTCATGTATTATAACAAACTTTTTTTTTTTTTTAGTTTCAATTGGTGTATTTTATTTTAAATGAATGGTTTTAAAAAATTAGTATCTCTCATGTACGATTATCTCAATTATACTTTCGTTTTTTGCGCAATTAAAAAATGCAGAATTTCGTTCTTTTTAAAAACGAACAAACAATAAGAGGTATCCCCTGACATTGGTTTCGCACACCTATAAGCCATGAAGTCAATGAGATTACCAGGCAGATAATGGGGTATTCTCACACATCCTTGTAGACGTTAACTTTTCAGCTGCTAAATTGTTTGTGGGGTTGATGAGTGATCAGCAACCCTCCAACCTCGTTTGGATAATGTGTTGGTCAATCCATTCGAAAAATTCCTTCCTCGAAAAAGAAATCCATTATTGCTTCAGCGTAAGGGACCACAATATTTCTGAACGTCACATTCTCTGTACCGATAAGTCGTCAGTGATTCCTGATGATATCCGGGTTGATATGGCCATTGATAGATATATCAACATACACCATCTCTACGCGCTTCCCTCAAAATGGACATATTCACAAATTTAAGGATTATTCAAATTGCAACGTTCTCTACAGATTATTGAATAACTATAGCGAGGTTGCATATTCAAAGGGGACTCGTCTTTGAAGAAAAGTTGTTACATTCCTGCTTCTGTGCACACTTTTTTGAGGACAACATAATAGCCGCCTATTTACGTAATACAAACTATTTGTTTGAAAGCATACAGCCCAACATGACGGAGTCGGTTTAGTTCAATTTGAGGCGAAGCTCTGGTGCCAGTAGATGAATAGAAGCTTTAGAATGTATGCCAGTAGAAGCTCTGGTGCCAGCCAGCACCCTCTGATGGTGCTATTTCAGTAAAGTATTGCGGTTTCTTCAGACCGTTAGTGTTAAATACCGATGTGCATTTTATATTATTGCTGCTGATCTTGAGTTAAAATTTTCTGTTTCTAAACACCGATTTAATTATCTAAAAATAACCTTCGGGACATTTCAAAAAGCTTTTCCGTTACAAAAATTACGCTTGGCCAGCTTTTACACGAACATTGGCCCTCCAGGCTGTGATTCTGTTAAAAGGACATAATGCCTTGTCATCTTCAAAAAATCGATTTGTCAAAAACTTTTTGAAAAATAATTTAGAATTATATTTAAAAAGCCCATTTAAATCGGATAACAATTACTGCTACTGTGTGTAAAAAACTGTAAATGATAAAAGCGACCATTTAATGTATCTTTCGATGTGATTTTCTCAGTTTCTGATTATCCCACTTTCCCACAAGATTATTAAAAAAACTATGATTGTAGGGTTACAAAAATTTGATCATTGTTCTACTTGTTTATCTTTATTCTGTGAACCTCAGTTTGTTAATAAGATCAATGCATTTTAATATACAGCATGATAAATATTAAAAATTTAACAATTTCCATTTTTAGGTCTTTTTTATTTTTTAAAAAACTATTAAATATTAGATATCTTTTAAAATTTGAAATTTTCAGTAGGAACATATTATTTAGCTTATATTCAATATAAAAATTTAAGTTGTATATTTTATCTTTCAGAAATTATCTTATGGGAAACAAAGGTTGACTTAAAGTTGACAAAGGTTGAAGGTTGTTCCTATTTTTTTATTTATGAGTACCTATTTTATGTTATTTCAAATAATATATTAATTGAATTATAAAAGAAACCAATTTCTTAAAGATTAAACGTTATTATAAAACATACCAAAGTTTCATTCGAAAAGGAGAAAAATATTATGATTTATGATGAATCATAAAGAAATTTGTTAAAAGGATCAATTTCCGACTCACACGATACTATATCCCCTTAAGTCAGGTTGTTGAGGCACAATACTTATGTAGGAAAAGACTGACACTGTTACGAAGCGTTCATCAACACGTGCCAATCTGTTCCTACAAAAGGAATGCTACAAGTCGCTTGTCTCCTTACTTAAAACCCGTAACTTTGTATGTCACAGACAAAATATGGACGTTCCCAAATTTGTAAACGTGATCATTTTCCTTTTTAACCTCTTTTTATTTCGTGTTTACAAAAATGGTAGTCGATTGTATGATTTTTCATGCTGAGCTCACAATATCTTCTAACTGTTTTGAACAGTGTGGAAAGAAAGTCGATTCATTATTTATAATTTTTTATGATGTTTCATTTAATAGCAAAATATTGCTAAATATTTTTTTTTTTTAGAAATTTGTGAATTACGACCAGAATTTCAAAAATCAAAATTATTTTATCTGCTAAATTTCCAAGGAAATTCTATTAAATCATAAAAATCGATTTTACATAAATTCATCAAATATTGTACAGTATGAATAAAATATGCATTTTAATAATCAATCTACGTAATTTGTCTAATAATATCATAAATCGAAACACGCACACAAATAATGAATTTTAATAATATGATATTTTGGATAAGATATATATGTTTTTAAAGCATTTTATATAATGATTTTACAAAAGTGGAGTAGGTAATTAATTTCATTAAAAAACTAGTTGTTTGTTATATTCTCAATAAATTTAAGCAGAATGTTGAATGAACAGTTTAACTATTATGAATAGCAAGAATTTAAGAAAAACATAGATTGTGCCATTACCAAATATGGGCATTTTTATTTTACCATGTAAGAAAGTCTTATTTGCTTTTATTGAAGGAAACTTTTATTTGCACTTATTATCACTTCTTTGATAGGATATCTGATTTACTAGTGAATTCATTCAATCACTATATTTATCTCAACTTTTCAACGTACAAAAGGCAATACGAGTCAATGATACGAGGAAAAATTTTCTTTCTTTTTTTTATTATCTTCGATATTACTTCAAATATTTACTCATATCAATTGAAATATAGAACAGTTGAGGATCCGTTGATTCTTTTATATGTCCTATCAAAAATTTGATTTAGCTGACATTATTTGGATTTTAAAAATTGATTTATTTAGCTGCCATTATTTAGATTTCAAAAATTCATTTAGCTGACATTATTTGGATTTTAAAAACTGATTTATTTAGCTGCCATTCAAAAAGATTCATTTAGCTGACATTATTTGGATTTTAAAAACTGATTCAATTAGCTGGCATTATTTGGATTTTTTAAAAATTGATTCATTTACTTCAGAAAAAGGTCTCTTCAAAACAGAAAGAAACAAATATATGTTATGGGAGAAAAAATAAATGTTAACAATATGTATTGCTTCAGACTCTAAATCAGAGAAGCACAGACAACTTCTCCCCCTCATCAATTGTTCATTTTACTTTAGAAATGCAATTAGTTTTTTTTTTTTTTTTTTTTTTTTTTTTGTAAGATTACCAGATTTTGATAAAACACTAAAACAGTGAACATGTTCCAGCTTTAGTTCAATAAGAAAGTAAAACACAACTATTTGAAAAATGCTAGATTACAATGTTCCTACTTTATTGCAGGCTAGAAGATCCTTTGTCGATAACAAGCTAAGATGCTTCATCCTTATCTCTGTGATTTATTTTTATTCTTACGATATTTATTGCCAAAAGCATGCTCTATTTTAAAATTGCGTCAAGCAAATCAGATGCAATTGTTGCTAAATAATACATTAAAATGGACTAGTTTATTCTCATCAAAACATATTTGTGAACAAACAATGTTAAGCATGAATATAAAAAAATGGTAAATAGAAACAATTTTACCAATCATTTTTGCACTTGGTTACGACAAAAATTAATCCAAATTTTGAAACCCTTATTAAATTAATATAATGTTTTGCCTCACATTTATCTGTTTCTTTTATTATATTACATTATTTATTTTTACTTCATATATAAAAAAATGAAATATAAATGTACAGCACGGAGGCTGCTACAAGTTGTAGTACTAAATCATGTGGCTTTTTCAGGAAATTTAGTCTTTTTACTTAGTTTATTAATAATAATTAAGGTGTTTAAAGAGTTGGAGACCTGCTTGGAAACGACGAAATCCACATGCACTAGCTATGAAAGTTTCTAAGCATCTGCCTTCAAAGCGAACAAAATTATATATGCATCACTAAAAGTGGTTTATTTAATAACTTTCAGGGGTAGCGATACATTATAGAAGTATAGCAGTTGGAAACGGCTATTACCAAAAAAATTTGGAACTTAATTTAATAGGGGTAGTGTAGCAACTAAATTTATTAGTTATAGATCGGGAATTCAGGAAGAGCAAAACGGGTGCTATTACATGTAAATATGCAGCAACACCAAGGTTAACCATTCTCTAAGTTTCCCGTCCTACAATTACCAGTTGTTGCACTAGTCTTACTAACCCTGTCTTACACTCGCATAATAAGCAGTTCTTGCTTTTTCTGTAATCGTTAAGGTAACATTTATCTTCGTGGACTCTCTTGATTTCATTTCCCACATTCTGCAAACTGTTAACCTTAACACTTTTAATATTTTGTTTTGACAGCCATTCTCTGTTATTGCCAGACGCCCAACAACTTTCACTGTCTTCTGGCGTTTTACTTCCTTTTCCCTCTGGCTATTTCCCGAGCTGGATCCCAATTCCCATTCCCTCAAACTCCATGTTAATAAAATGAAATTAAAAGATTCATGGCTATTGCTTGATATTTTCACTTGGCTTTCGACTAACCTTGCAGCATATATATATATATATATATATATATATATATATATATATATATATATATATATATATATATATATATATATATATAGTAGCACATGCATGTAACCTTAACATATCTATGTATCCATAAATTTGAACAGAGGAGCAAGGTTAACTATTAGGAACAACAAAAATAGGTCTAAATATCCATTTTTTAACTTCTTTATTCCTACTTAATTTATACTGTATCTCACTTAGTTGACATAACACATAATGTAAAATACCTCAATTTGTAAAATGCGTCAATGAACAATGCTTTATGTCTTTAAGTATCATCCAAATTGTCTGAGACTGGAGAGATTAATTATTCAGTTATTAAACAATTCCCTAAAACGCCTTCCGTATGAAGTTGATTCAAATTTATAATAATAAAGTACTGTATAATTTAATTAATTAGATATTCTTAATTCTCGATGAAATAATGAAATATGAGATATTGCTATTAAACGAAAAATATTTTGTCACATATATTATAATTTATAAACATTTTGATGAGAAGATAAACTAAGAAGTGATATCTTTCCTAAAGAGTCACTTGAAATTCTTTTTATTCATATTTTTTGGGGAAATGCATACATCCATAATTCATCTCCATAAAATTCGCTCAGTCTGAGTACTCCTTTTTATGTTTTATTAAAGCACTTCAATTATTTATTTAAAAAGCTCTCAAAAATTATCTAGATTCTACTGTTACGAAAGTGACAATGTGCTTGTTGATGCAACAGAATAGTTCGTTTTGAATAATAATTTATGTAGTAAATTGTGTAAGGAGAACAGGGAAAGTTTTTCTCATCCATTTACAATTAATTACGCGTATCTGAAAACCAATTATGTTTATTTATGATTGATTTTATCAATACTGTTGAGTATCTTACATAGGTGGCATCCAGGGTTTGCATTGGGGGGGGGAAAGGAATCTCTACAAAATAAAGTGCATGAAATTTCAATATGCTATACTAAAATAAGAATAAAAAATAATAGAAAAGGTATTTGAAGTCGAAATTCCGTATATTATTTATTTAAATAATATTTTTATGTCGCACTAATTTGGTTCTCACATATATGAAAGAGAACATTAGAACTAGAAGTATTTCACAAAAAAAAAAAAAAATTTTGTTTTTTCACAAATTACAGATTAAAGTTCAATCTTATTTTCTCTTTTCCTTGCTCATCGATTGTGTCTTTAATGACGACTTCGCTATTTCGATGAATATTTAATAAAACTAAACCATAAAAAACGCCGACTCAATCAACAAAGTCAGGCACGATAATAAAATTGACACACACGCACACAAAAAAACCACTGATTCATTGAAATACTAATTATTTAACAAAAAACAATTGGACAGTTGGGATATAGCTATGAGTTTGAATACGTGCACACATTTCACTTATGGGCTTGGGTGGGCCTCAAACCTACCAGCAATCCCCTGGGAGCTCGCCATGATGTATGTAATAACATTTACGGTTACGTGAATCAGCTTCATCGAATCAACTGGGGAACGCAATTAGTGTTAATCATGAATTTCAATTTGATGAAATAATAAAGGGTAAAAATTATTTGTCAAATTAATTAATAATTTTGAAATAATTTGCGTGAACTATGAATCTTAACGACATTGTTATTCTTCTCTGAATTTTCGATATAACAAAAGATAATATCCGAAGACTAAAATAATTATGAACGTTCTATTACACATTCGCTAACAAGAGAATTCTAAGGATTTTGCTTAATTCATCTTGATTTCAGTTACTGTGCATTTTGCTGGGTTGAAATTTTGTGATGAGTATGATCAAATGCTTGTTTATCTATTAACATCTTGTTCGCAACAGTTATCTTTTTGGGCGAGTAGATAATTTAACTTTTAACATTGACGTAACGAAACGTAAAAATTTTTTTATTATTATTCTATAGTCTGGCGCTATTTAAATCATTTTGATAACTATACAGTTTTGTATATTCATTTGTTTCAAATACGGGTTGGCGCAGAGATATTTAGTACAAGGAGAAGAGATTATTTCTTTAATAAATCATTTCACATGATTTGCTGTTGTATTATTTTCAACTCTTGAAGCCGATATATTGAGATTGACAGGGACAATAAATTTCAAAAATCATCAATTTATTAATTATTTATTCAGAGCGCTTCAAAAATGTTTGGCAAAAATGTACAGACTAGTAGTTTGGTTTGGTTTGTCACTCTACGGTCTTCTCGTGCACACGAGGGCTAAACAGACCGGGACCTGTAGTTTCAAGTGGATTCCGAATCACTAACAAACATCCATGCCATCGCCAGGATAGACAAGTAGGGGGACCGGTCTATTTTGCCGACCGAAATAAGCAGATTTATTTTAGAAATGTGGGTGAGAAAATGCCGCTTTGAGGCCGTACGATGCTGTTGAGATCGATAGGTGAAAGTGTTTTACTGGCTTTAATCATCATTCCCCACATTCCGCATTTCCCGTCATTCCGAGTAGAATGTATCATTACACCAATTTGGGGCTCGTCAACATGCATTTCACGCATGGGGCTGCAAATGGAAATGGAGCGGCTGCTCAAAAGATGTACAAGGATCAATTTCCGGAGATGTAGCTACAGAATCGCCGAACATTTGAACACACATTTCCGTACCCACATTCCTATACTAAATCTGCTTGTTTCGATCCTCTCTACCTGTCTTTACATTTTTGTCAGATATTTTTGAAACACCTTGTATAGCAACAGATAGTTGACACTGAAATGTAAGCAATTTATCAACACTCATGTCCATAAATTAAGGATAATTCAGAATCACACAGAAATTGAACTCTAAAATAAAAATTTCACCTGTAGAATTATCACACACATCTTGAAGAAGAATATGCAAATTACAGGAAACCACCAGATGGCGCGGATAGTACGTCACAATGACGAGAGTGTAAGAGAGGGGTATATAAGGAATTGTGGCAAAGAAGTAAAATTGTTCACAAGCGCTTTAAAAGCCTTTCAGTGCAATAACTGCATAGTTATGGCCCAAAGGAAGCATTTTGATGATTTTTTACGTGGTAGAATTATCGGACGACTGGAATGTGGACGTACCCAGCTGGAAGTATCCGAGGAACTTGGAATCGCCCAGAGTGTCACCTCCAGGCTTTGGCAACGATTCCAAGATGATGGTAATGTGAGTAGATGTTACAGCACAGGTCGCCCCCGAGTTACAACGCCGAATGAGGACTGGTATTTAGCAGTTACTGCCAAAAGAAACAGACGGAGCACAGCATCAGACCTGTCTCGTCAGCTCTCTTCAGCTACCGGTACGACAGTTTCAAGGCAGACCGTGTACAGACGCTTAGGGCACATTGGTCTATATGCTCGTAGGCCTGTCAGATGTGTTCCACTTACCGCAACTCACTGTCGCCTGCGATTAACCTGGAGTAGAGAGCATGCATTGTGGACACCGCAACAGTGGTCTGGTGTGATGTTTTCCGACGAGTCCAGGTTTAGTTTGCAGTCTGATTCTCGCCGGACTTTCATATGGAGAGCGCCAGGTACCCGTTACCACCAAGAGAACACCATTGAACGACACCGTTACGGTGGTGCAGGATGGCTCGTTTGGGGAGGAATTATTCTTGGTTCCAGAACTGACCTGCATGTTCAGAGTGTAACGTTGACAGGCCACATCTATCGGGATGTCATTCTGGAACAACATGTACGTTTGTTTCGGGCGCCATGGGTGCTGAATTTCTGTTTATGGATGACCACTCCCGTCCTCACCGTGCAAACGTTGTAGACGAATGCCTTCAATTGGAGGATATCACCCGTATGGATTGGCCAGCATACTCACCGGACTTGAATCCAATAGAGCATGTGTGGGATATGCTTGGCCGACGAATTGCAGCCCATCAACCCCCTCCCACCTGTCAACCGGAACTTCGGAGGGCATTGCTTGATGAGTGGTGTAATATTCCCCAAGATCAGATTGATAATTTGATACTCAGCATGCCTAGGCGTTGTAAGGCCTGTATTGCATCGTCCGGGAGACATACTCCATATCAGCCATCATACTAACCATGCTATACTGTTTTTTGTAAATAGGTTCTTTTTTGAAATTTGCTCCAGGGAGTAAAAATCGCAATTTTTATTAATTATGTCAAACATATAGCATCTTTTTTGCTCTTTACCTTTTATTTAATAAATAGACTTTACAAATAAGTCAAATTTGTTTTGCTTCTGTCTCTTTCTTTGCCGGAACTTCATTATCCTTAATTTATGGACATGAGTGTAGTTTAATTTTTATGTAAATTACCTGTTTTCTCATAAAAAGTAATGGGAAAATTCAAGGACAAAAATAAAGTTCAATATTTTCTTTCGTCTCAAGGACTCTGTTTAAATGTTAATTTTGTAGGTTTTCTTTCTTGTGTAAAATACCATGTATATTACATCAGAATTGCAATACATCCATAAGAGTCGCCTAATAGATATACTGCATTTTTTTTTTTTTTTTTTTTATCGTTGAATTACTCTCTTTTTATATATAATATTATTAAACTTCATTTGTTGAATTTGTTCATTTTGTTATGGAAATTTTAAAATCATTTTGAAGTCGCCGGCAAGTTAATCTTTTGTATGAAAGTTTTCAGGTGGAATTTCGTATTTTCTTGATAATTAAAAAAAAAAAAAAAAAGCATAAGAATAAGCGCAGTATGGTACGCTTAAACCTTCAATTAGAGACTAATGTGCTGTACTTATTTTAATATGCATAATAATTCTGGTGTATTATACTTCGATTCTTCTTTTTCGCGCAACTGAGAAAGAATGTTTAAGTAATAACTCCGTTATCATATTTTTTTCACTCATTAATCTTAAACATACTTTTTTAGAAAACCAGAAAGAAAGCAATATATCCTGATTTTTGTGGGTTTTTTTTTAATCATAGGAAAAAATTTTTTATTTTATCTCAGTATTGATTGTTTTCAGTAAAAGTCATTATAAGCAGGCGTAAACTGCAAAACATTGCAGAAATCCTCAAAACTCTAATTGTAAGAGTGAAATACTTTTATATATATATTTATTTTATTTATTTTTATTTTTCTTTTATTCATATTTAATTTATTTATTTAATTTATTTTTTATTTTATTTTATTTTATTATTATTTTTTTCCTAATATTTGGGAGGCCTTGGTTGCTTCACAACAAAGAACTGTCTACAAAACCATGAAAAAGAAGAAAAAAAAAAATCACCTCTTCCAAAGAAAGTGAAACCCTAGCTAAAGAAAACAAGACACGACAATAAAAAAAAGGATAAAACAATAAAAGAAAAAAGTGCAGAGTAGCTTTTTGATGAATGAGTGCTCCATTTAAAACCACAGATTGGAATGGCGCGACGTCCAAGGGAGAAACGAAAGAGGTTACGACACGTGAAAAACGTGACTGGGTTTGTTTCCTTGCGGCAAATGATTCCAAACATCAAGTAAACAGTTTCTGCAGTTCTTTGCTATCGACCCGCATTAACACAGCCTCAAGTAGAACTTTGCACTTCATTTGTTGCTTGTTAATTGTTCATATGGTTTCTCTGCTCTCATTTATTTGTGAGTTTTTAAAGTTCCGAATTTGTTTTAATGGGTGACAGGTCGACAGGCATAAACGGAATAAAAAAAATGGTTTTTTAGAAATCAACCTCAACAAGGCAGGTCCAATTAAAACTTGATAACGGGAGTGGAGTTGATCATGTAAATTCAGGAAATGAAATATGGTCTAGAAATTCAGTATAAAAATTTAATATGCATCTCTTAATCTTACTCGTATTTTTTTTGCTTTTTGGGCGTTTCTCATCGATCTTATAACTAAAGTCACATACTTAATGGAGTATAAAAATGAAAAATTCTTTCAGTTTACTTTTTCCAAACCACCACAACGATTAGTTATTTAATCAAATGCAATCATCAAATAAAAAAATTTTTATTCAACTTCAACAACTTTTGTGAAGTCTATAATTTTCCCAAACCCTTGATTTATTTTAGATTATCATATCAAAAAACACTTTTCTCTCAAGAATAAAATTATTATTTCTTTTAATACATTTTGTAGACATACATTTAATGCATAAATTAAAACCTTAATTTAAATGTCAGATTCATTTTAAACTGTCTATATGAAACTTTGTTAAAATCTATAAATTCATTTATACTTTGCCAAGTATAATCAGTGCCCTACTCGTGGCTCTATGGTCAAGTGAGCCATTTGCATGCAGCAGGGTAAGCTCGAATCCCTTGGTTCCGTTGCAATTGCTGTATTCAGAAACGACAAGAAACGATGTCTATATTAAAAACGTATCAAACGTCCCACATTGACAGCTTAGCTGTCTGTTTGGGAGTTTTACGTGTTATCCCCATACGATAAGCAAAGGCTGAACATCATGTACCACCTGCCGGAAGGCAGCATTTTCTCGGCTTTCATTGTTTCATTGCCATCCACGGGCATAGTCATACAAATTTATACAGCACTGGGCCTCATATTCTACTTATATATACCAACAATAGCCCATGGATTTTAATGAAACAAAGAAAGCCGAGAAATACTATATATATATATACGTTTTTACTCAGCCTGAAATTTTATCAGATTTTTTTAGGGAGTTATTTGTAATATGAGGGGCAAGATTTAACAATTTTAATCTATTTAGTGTTTTATTTTTTTCTACGTAGCATTGAAATTATAAAATTAATAAATTACTTTATTTAGAGAAAATAAAAATGAGAAATTAGGTAGAATATAAACAACTAAAAAAAAGCAGCTTAAAAGGTATAAAGTACAAAAATTATATTTTAATGAACCTTTATTTTCATAGAATACCTTGAATTCTAAATTGTATTGAATCTACATAGCTCCACAATCTCTATTGCTTAATCAGTTTAATATTATTTATTATCTAACATTCTCATATTGGGTTATTGATAAACGATGCAGGAAAAAAAGTGAAATAAAACAAATGGATTTTTAAAAAAAAAAAAAGCTTAATCAAAAACGTATGGTAAAAAAATTTGTCATATAAAAGCTACTTAGCAGAAAAGAAAGGGAAAAAAATTAAAAAAGAGAAGATGCAGTAAAAAAAAAACCGTATAGAATCGGAAGTTTTAAAACTTTGTTTTAATACCAGTTTATCTTGAAAGATAATCACAATTTTCCGCTATGGGCAGTCATTGTAGCGGAAAATTTTTCCGGAAGTTTTCATTCCGTGGCATGGCACGTACTTTTGACACGGAAGTATAAACAACTAATTAGAAAAACATTGAAGATCTAGATTACTGTGTCAATACTTTTTCCTTCTTTCGCTCTGGAATCTAATAATGAATCTGACTTTGGGATCTCGTGCATTCAATATCGCTCTATTATTCTTTTTGTCGAGGGAAGAAGACAAAAGTGGAATAGTTGTGCTCAGATCGGACATGCTTCATTGCCGAAAATCAATTGTGAGGCGGGAAGAATGCTGTGGCTTAGATCTTATTAATTCCGGGCTACTCTGTTCCAAGCCTGTAGCAATAAAAAGTGATTTTCTCCGGAAAATGTAGGAAGAACGTGCAAAAAAAAAAAGCAAACTCTGCAAGCAGAACGTGCTAAAAATAAAAAGAAAGAATGTTTTCTGTATTGCATGCAGATCAAATTTCGCTGGGAAAAAACTTTGCATTTAAGATATTTTATTAGTTTTGAATGAGCTTGTTAGTAAGTCAATATTATTAAGAGAGAAAATGCCAAATTAATCATGTATTTTTATGAATGTGGTATACAGTTTTTTTTTTTTTCGTTTCATGAGTACATAAGACATAATGCGTTTAATTGACTTGACATAATGCAGGAAGAATGATGCAGTTTAGATCTTATTTATTCCGGACTACTCTGCTCCAAGCCTGTAATAGTATGCTTCAATAAAAGTGAATTTCTTTGAAAAATGTAGGATGAACGAGCACAAAAAAAAAAAAAAAAAAAAAAAAAAAACTCGGTATTGCATAATGAAGTTGTTCTGAGAAAATCTTCACGATTAAGATATTTTATTAGATTTTGACTGCGCTTGTTAGTAAATCAATATTATTCATAGAGATAATAATAAATTAATCATGCATTCTTCTGAATGTCGTATACAGTTCTTTTTTCGTTTCATAAGTACATAAGATATAATGCATTCATCTGATTTGACAAATGCAGGAAGAATGCTGAAGTTTAGATCTTATTTATTCCGATTCTGTTTCAAGTTTGTAATAATATATATAATTAAAAAGTGCTTTTCGCTGGAGATTACGTGAAGCGCCCATGAAATTCTACAAGCAGAATGTGCTAAAAAATAAATATGAATATTTTCAGTATTGCATGCAGATCAAATTTTGCTGGGAAAAAACTTCACCATTAAGAAATTTTATTTGCTTTTGACTGCGCTTGATAGTAAATCAATATTATTCAGAGAAAAAATGCCAAATTAATCATGTTTTCTTTTGAGTACCGTATACCATTCTTTATTTTTCGTTCCATCAATATTTAAAACACAGTGAGTTTACATTGGCTAAGTCTGACAGAAGTTTCTTAGATAAATTTAAAGAAAAACGTCAAAAGATGTCTTAATAGTATATTGCTTTTTAAAAAAATTCTTTAATGCACTATACTTTTTAGAAGAAATATTTAGAATTTTAAATGGAAAAAAAAAAATTGCAAATTATATAAATAATTGAGTGTTCTATTTTTCTACATACAAAAAATAACCTAAAAATACAGAAATTATCCCTGAATTTCAAAAACAACCTAATTTTAATCTTGCAAATACCTCTTCTTTCCTTGTGTCTTGTTTTTATTGTTATTACATTTTTATATAGCTTTGTAGTTGGATTAACCTTTATATTCAAAAATTGCTGAAGTTTTGCTATTTTTAATACATGTTTTTTCATACATTTTGGCTACCCTTCAATCATCCTAATACAATGTCGGAAACTTACTGATAAGATATACAATAACATCCCCTTGTCTCTTTTAAATCCCTACCCCAACAAAAAAGACAGTCGGTGGAAAGTCAGTAGTAAGTTACTGTATTATGTATTGCTGAAATATTACTGTATTAACTAAATAGGATAATTTAAATTTTAGGTATTAGGTTTCCATCAACTTTCAGCTTCAATCGACCTCGTTTTCCACTCATGTATACTACGAACAATTAACTCACTAGCCAGTAATGAAAGAAGGGCATTGCCTTCTTGAAAGACTTTTATGGGTAACTGCCCTGGATATCCGTATTCCTTATGAGAAAACCCAGGAAACTCCCACTAGCCTAAATGTCGACGTGAAACGCTTATTTACGTTGTTACAATCGCAATCAAATCTCCTCTTTTTTTAAATCAGTGACCGCTATGGACTTCGCCACTGGATTCAAACCTAAATCCTCCTGCATGCTAGCTGCGCACTTTAGCTCTGAACCCCGAGTCAGATTGTAATCCATTTAAACCTATATAACAGATAATCTTAAAAATAAATCACACTTTTTGTTCTTCAGTTAGCGAATTATATTTCAAAAAAATAGAAAAATTATAATAAATTCTTCTACTTTCAATATCATTCACAAATAATAACAAAAAGGAAAGATAAAGCTCTATTTCGGTATGTAATCAAATTGAAGAGCCTCTTAACAATCGAAAGGAATAAGTTAATTGAACTAACACTTTATTTGTTGGAAAAATTGAAACCTTTTTTTGTTTAGCTATCAAAAGGAATACGAAATAATTCTTATTTCATTTATAATGTAATTATAAGAAGTCAAAAATTACTTAGTGGATAATAATTTTTAATTTTATAATTTAGTAGGCTGAATTCATTTTAAAGTTAGTGCTCGATTCACTTGAAGTAAATAATGTATAAAGATAAACAAAATTTAAGAGGAATTTATGCAATGCATCAATTACTTTGATGTAATTTACATTCTACATTGTAATCAAATTTAGTTCATTTAAAAAATTAAGAAATATTTCTTATTTCTGCGAATGGGTTGATTTAACTTTTCAAGTTGGAGAAAAGTAAACAAACTGAGAACATAATTTAAACCATATTCAGAAATGTATTACCTAATACATGAAAATAAAATTATTCTCACTAAGAATTTAAATATGTAATAAATAAAACCTAATTGGAAATAATGGATTGCCATTGGTGATTTATTCAATGACTGTCCATCTCAGTAACATTGGGTTGCGATTCATTTGTTGAAATTGCAGTTCTTCTATCCCTAGTTCAGAAACGACTAGCAGCTCTTTCACTGAGGGGATATGACTAACTGTGTAAATGTCTGCAAAATAAATTCGTGACCAAGACGTTAAGTAACAGATTTTAGCCTACATTCCTGTTATTCAAGAAATGCCCTCAAAGACAGATTATCAGTACATTGTGCTCCAAATAAGAAAAGAATACGTTAGATGAGAGGCGTGGCAAAACAATTGTGTGAAGTTTTAGTTATCATAGTCGCAAAGGTGAATAAACTATTTTCTGTATCAGTTTTTTATTTTCTGTTGACCTTGCAGATTCGAATCAGGGAGTTTTGAATAAGGCAACTGCGTCATTATCAGATAAAAAAAACATGCGCTTTCATTCTTACAGAAGTTCACCTTCATTGAGTTTTAATTTTGTCTTGTTTTCTATTTTTCGATATCAAAACTTAATCCCATTTATTAAGAGATTATTACTAATAGTGTGATATATATAACTATGAAATTTTCAATCCATGCATTAATTTATTCAAATTGATCACATATTTCATGTTACGGATTCTTTTAATTGATTTTAAAAATATGAAAATTTAAAAAAGCCATTATAATAATACAATATCAAAGGCTCCTATCCGTTAAATTTCAACGTATGATAACATATATAAATATAGTCAATTAATTTATGCATAATTTTTATATATTTATTTATGCTTGTTTTTTGTTTGTGTCATTTCTTTTGAGATGGATTGAGGTACTTCTTTGTCACTGTTTATATATTTTTTGATTTAGTGTATGCATAATGTAAAAATACATAATTTCGTTTGACGTCCAGTCGATTACAAATGTTTGTTTTAAGAACATGACACAGAAAGATATTTTGCTGGAACAGGCCTGGAAAGCGTGTATATTGAGGGCCATCTTTCTAGAATGATTCAATTTATTGAAGTCAGACAATGGATTAAATTTATTACATAAACCAGAAATACCAGCTTTTGCCTGCAACAAATACAAATACACAAGAAATACCAGCCTTAGTCTGAAATAAAAATAAACAAATGAGGATTACACGCTATATTTTTAATAGTAATTCAATTAATTAAGTTTTATCCCTCAATCCTAACTGTTCCATTATAGGTACATGAATCATAATTTAAGAATTTTCAGACATATTTTCTCAAGATTAAATTTATTGTTTTTATTAGGACAGCATTTCATTACTTGTCATTACTCAGCTGTAATTTCTCTCCAAGGTCTTTTAGATAATTTAACATGGGACACCGTATATTTCCGTAGTCTGCACTGTTTTTAGTGAATCTATTTTTACTTGAACGTTAGGGGATAGAAAACCTAGATAAAAAAGCACAATTCAATGACACAGTTTCCCAATAGAATTGCAGTAAAAATGACAGTAGGAAGTTTAAGAAGAAACACATTGCAGCAATTGTCACTAAAAACCCTGCAGGGCCTCCGAGGTGTTTGTTTTGTCAATCCCAAGGTCGTATTAGAGCTCAATTATTGAAGAAAAAAAGTGTTGCTGGTGAGTTTTTTTTTAACAAAGGAATATGCCATTTTTTTTTTTATTTTGTTATTGGAAAAATATTTACATTTTAACTCAATTAATTACTATAATCAAAACATTTGTTTCATATTAAACTTATAATAATACTTCAAACGGAACTTGGACTGTTTTTATACTAACGATTAAAGTATATATTTTTAATCGTTGTAATTTAAATTTAAAAATCTTATTAAGAAAAAAAGTATAAAAAAGTGTAGGAAATTAAAATTATTTTTTTATTTTCTATGATAACTTCTTAATTGCTTCGATATTTCTCAAAATTCATTGCTAGGTTTCTCATATTCATTTATAGGCTCTATCACTCATTCATAGGTTCTATCGCTCTATTTAAAATACTATTTTTCCCGTTACATCTTGTTGTTCAACTTCAATCGGAAAATGTTCTCAGGTGTAGCCGAATCAATCAAATGTATTTAAGGTTTTTTGTGTTACTTCTTGGTTAAATCTTAAGGAAATGTTTTTGCATTATTTAAAACTCTGTGGATTACGTAATGAATCATTTTTCAGCATTATTAACATTTTCCGCAAAAGACCATTTTAATTTATTCAAGCATCCTTTAGTGAGTCAGAAGACTAGTTTCTATGATTATAATATTAAAATTTACAATGATGATGAACGATTGTGAGAGTAATTTAAAGATAATGCTAGTGGCATACAAGCAAAATTCATTTTTTAAAATTATTTTTTAATTAAATGCAAATTTACACATGACATTACATATACATGCCTGATTAATTTTAGTGTTGTATAAATTACATATTTTTAAATTTTATACTTTAAAGTAAAGTACATTATGTTTAAATTTAGCAAAGTACATTAGTACATTATGTTTAAATTAGTAAAGTATATTAGTACATTATGTTTAAATAGTTTTTAACTAACACTTATATTTGAGGAAAAATTGATGATGCTATCTAGATGAGTAGAGTCACATACCTCAGAAGAAGATACTTTGCAGTAGCCAATTGAGATGCATGGGAGTTATCTTTATTTTCTACTTTAAATCATTAATTTTTTTCTTTGTCTGTTTTCCATTAGAAGTTCTTCAAAAACATACTACCTTTTTAGTATGATGCAGTACAATTTTTGTTAGCTATAATAAGATAAAAATTATATTATCACCACCAGATAATTTTTAAAAAATTATGCTTTGATATCTTTGATTTTTAATAAAGTTAGTAGAATAACTTTTTTTGATTTTAATAGGTATTTTAAATAGAAAAATCCTGTTCTTTTTTATTGAAATTGGTTTAATTGATTTAATTCGTCTTTTGTTTTCATTGAATTTAATCTATAATTTCATATTTTGCAAAAAAGGTGTTGTTTCAAGACCAAAAGAAATAGTGTCAGTTATGATACTAAGTATTTTGATTTTTTTTTTTTCTTTGAGAAATATGTAAATTTATCAAGAAAGGAATTGAAAAACATACACATTTGATTACAATTTTGAAAAGAACAATTTTTTTTAATTTTACGAATTCAAATCCTAAGTTATCTGTAAATTGGTACATAAGCATATTGTATTTAAATATATTTCATTAACATTTTTCTAATCTTAAAATATTATTATCAAGATATTATTATTAAGATTTAGTAAGACTCTTTTCAACCAAAAGTTGAAAAAAAACTCAAGTTAAAAATAAATGTTCAATATTTCGACTAAATCTCAATAAATATTCGTAGCTCACTTAATTACATTCAAAGAACTCCATATATTCGGACATAATCTCTTTTATACATATAATTCATGTAAGAGCTGTTGGTAATATTTCTGACACACCCAATTAGCACCCCTAGTAAGGAATGGATTCGTCCGTTTCCGTCTTTAAACCAGATGTTTACTTTTTCACATCACTGTTGTCAAACTGTAATTTATATTTAGAACTGAAGGCTGAATCCTAACTCTTAGAATTTTAAATAAATTTATTAATTTATATTTAATTTGTTCTCAACTTTTAAATAAGTATACTATAAGTGATAAAATTAATTATAAACACAGGAAAACTTTTACTACCTATTTATTAAATGGTGCATAACTTTTCTTTAAAATCGATCTTTCTGAAAAAAATGTATTTACAGCTTACTTTCTAAGATATTACTGAAATTCAAACAATCGCCCATCAATCAGGTAAACAACTGGTTTAAAGACGGAAACTGACGAATCTATTCCTTATTAGTGCTAGTCAGAAAATATCTTCATATAGATAGAAAATTATAATTTTGTCATTTTAATCGCTACAAACTTTTATAAGTAATTTAATGTTCATTTTCTTTCCAAATAGAACATTTTAAACTAATGGTTTTAATCATTTTTATTGAATTTTTATTCTATAGAATTTTATAAAATTAATTGTTTACATTCAAAGTATCTATCCAATTTAATTTTTCGTATTCTTAACTTTTATTAGTTTATTTATAATATTTCTTATAGATGTTGTAAAATATCGAAATTTGTCAAACCAGAATTATATAGAAAAACATCTTATAAGTATATTTTTAATTTTCCAAAATCTTTTTTTAATATTTATATCCCTGTCAAAATATTCAAAACATTTGTTTGGTAATTTAAAAATTTTTAACTTTAATCCCGGCAACATCATATTTTCTTTAATGATAACAAAGAAAAGTTTTTTGTCTATATATTATTTGCTACTTTATCCATTAAAATCAGCAACTTATTTTCATTTTACAATTAATTGGTTTAGTTTTAAAAATATATATAAAAAAACCTTTTTTGTTTCATTTTCAACTAAATGATTTTACTTTGATGTGAAGCAATAAGTCTAAAAGTATATATTTTTAATCAGAAAGTAGTTAGTATTTAAAATCACTTTAATTAATGCTTTCCTAATTTAGCAATATTTTTTAATATAAAAATACATTATGCAACCTTATTCTCTAAGTGTTCTAACAAAAAAAAATACTCTATTTTGTGCACCACCCAGATATTAAGTGCCATCAAGACCACATCATCTGAAAAAAAAAAGGACGTACAGCTTGCCAAATCAAAGCACATAAATCATGACCGTATTATCAATCATTTATACTGATTACGACACACTATAAAAACGTTACTTCCTACTAAATTCGCCTAATTTTGAGGTTAGCAAAATTTTAATGAGAAACCTATATATTTATTACGTAAACTTCTATCATTTCATAGCTATAAAAAAAAGTTGTCAATTTGTTGAACCTTTGAGAACTCTGTTTTGGTTGAATTTTTTGAGTAAAATTGTTCTTGTAACCTATTTTTGTGCTTATAGCAGAACAGGTTTGGTCCGTACTCCTTTCTCTACCAAAAGACTAAACCTTCCAAGTCCTCTTTCCGGTTATCATTTCATTTAATTTTATGATTCTTTCTTTCTTTTTTCATTGTGTTGTAGCTCCAGGAGAAGGCGTTCAGCTTACGTTCTCATTTTTAACACAGAATGAACTACATAAATATGTTTATAGCGGTCTAGGTTTACTTGCGTCCTAGTTATGAACGTGTTGTCCGCAAGCGTTTTAAAATAGTATTTTATTCTCTTGTACTATTTAAGTTGTATCTACTGGAGGTTTAATGATGTCACAGTTTATACTGGAAATAAAAAGTAGAAAGCAAATGTTTCGTAATTTGATTGCTTTAACAATTTGTTTATTAATTTTTGATGATTTTTTTTTTTTTTTTTAAAGGAAACTCAGTTCTGATTTTAAAACTTGTCTTTTATGAAAATTTTGAAACGAAATATTCATTTCAGGATTTATCAAATGATACCATAAAATCTTTCAGTTTCTAGTTCATGTTTTATTTTCATGATATTTAAAGTGGTTGTAATTAATACAAAATAACAATAACACGAAAATCCTCATTTTTTTAAGTATATTTTTTAATGCAGTAACAAACAGAATTTATTTTATTTTCTGTACATGGCGTAGGTCTATATTTTTCATATAGACAGATAAATCCTTTTATATTTTTACGGGATGTTTTTAAAAGATTAAATTTTAAAAAAATTTTCACCAATTAATTGCATTTTCTATGGCAAATCAGAATGCATTTAGCGATCACATTGTTTAAAAACATCGTATTTTGACTAAAAATATATCTGTTTTGTTTAGAAACTATCAAAATTATACCTAAGATCTGACGGTAATGTATTATAACCGTTGAAATCATTTTATACGATTATGTAATATAACCGTAGAAAATGAATCTCTTTTAGAAGTATATCTTTCGCTAAAAAAAAGTATTTCAAAAATTACGTAAAAATGCATAAATTAAACATTTAAGTATTTTAATGTAGGTGGTCAACAAATTATATTTATGCAAATATTTTTTAAATAATTAAATCAAAATTAAAACTTAAATCAGTAATTATTTTTTTACTAAATCGCTTATCAATTTAACGGAATTTGAAATTCATTGGTGATTTGAAAAAGTCGTAAAATAACATTCTATAAAAAGTGATATAATGGGCAGTGCTCAATTTACTTTTGTATATAAAATAATTTTTTAAAAATTCATTAAAAAATAAAGTTAAAATGTATTTAATTTTTAGTTTATTTAGTTTATTTACTATTTTTTTTTAGAACTGGCATATCATTTTATTTATTATTTTTTAATGAACTGACGTATCATATTTATTTATTATTTTTAAATGAATTGACATATCATATTTCTACTTAAATTTATGTTGAAATTTATATCATTATTCACGATAAGAACTTTAAAAGAAAAAAAGATTTTAAGAAATACAAAAAATATTTTGAAATTATTAAAATCATGAGTAGCAGTTTTTCTCTAAGAGAAATACAGATTCTTTTTTTTTTTTCCTTTAGAAAATATGTTTTCTAATTAATAATTGTAATAAATATTCTTTGTAAAATTAGCCTCATATTTAAGCAGGACAATACAAATATAACTTCATTTATATAAATAAGATCACTTAAAATAAACGCTATTCATGACAAATTAAAAAGAAAAAAACCAATTTCAGCCATAATAAAGAGTTTATTTATTTATGCATACAGTAAGTAATCAGCTGTCAGGATAAACAAATAGCAGCTGCTTCAAATGAAAAGGATATCTTATTGTTTCAAGTAGCAATAAAAGTTTCTTACAAACTTATGATTACGTTAAAAAAGGAAGGTATAGATGTAGCATAAATATATTAAATAAAAATATGCATTAATAATTTGTTTTATTTTCTGAAAAATGTCCTATGACCTCTTCTGTCTTTCAAAAGTAACACATTTTAACTCCTGTTCTAACACAAATGATTAAAAAAATTATTCAAGTCTATTAAATTCTAGGATAAACTGCTCATTCAAAGCACGGCATTTTGAATTCGTTTTTATTCCTAAGTAATTGAAACGTACCATTCCACCCTTGTTCAACAACTTCCTGTTATTATTTCTTCTTGCTACTTTCGCAAGGCACGTAAACTTTATTTAATTTTCAGGTCACACCACAAAGCACACTTTAGAGCTTCTCTCCTTAATCGAAATAGGATGTTTCTTTAATAACACGTGTATGCCATATGTTTTATTATTTTTTTTCCAAAAAGAGAGAAAAAAGATGACATTCGGCACGTGAAATTCCTGAAGCTATTGAATTATATTAGTTTTTGTTGATGCTTCGAAAACCGGATGTCCTAAATATCATGTTTCATCAAAACACAATGTTTCGTAAAAATTCGTAATATGACATAACATTAAAAAATAGTAATTCAAATGCTTGAAACAAATCGAGACCAAAAATATAACGACATGAGTCTGGTTATAATTATTTATTTCAGAAGCCATATAAAAAAAAGATTGTTAGTGATATGAATATTTTTAAATGTACCTTAAAAGTATTTTTAAAAACGAATTTCATTGAAATTCATGAAAAAGAAATCCTATCTCAAAGACATTTAATTTTTTTGTAGTACTTTCATAGCCATCTCTCCGTATAATTATCTAGACTTTAAAAATACTTACACTCATTGTAATTATGGCATTTAAGGCCTTCAATATTATTTGAAGTAAATGAATTTTGTTTGTTTAGTATTTAGTTATATATTTAAATAATCATGTATTTTACAAAATATATATATATATATATATATATTCTATCTTGAAATGGTAAAGGTAATTTATACGAATAATTTCCAAATTTTTATATTAATCGTTTTTAATAGATTATGTTTGAAGTAGGAAAATAATAGCAAAATTTTATTATGTTTTGATCATTAGCACTGCCAAAAATTATAAAAATCGGAAAAAAATTTTTTGAAACCTTTTTAAAATTTTTGCTATATAGTATATATTTTTAATAATTTATTAACCAAAAATTGTGTTCATTATGGAAACTGTAAGAGCATACTACCAAAGAAGACTAAAAAAACTGTACTTGTTGTAACCATGTCTACTTTCTAAACACGCATCAAAAACAAATAAGTATTTTTCTAACTACATTACCAACTTTGGTCAACTCATACTATTCTATTTAATGCTATCAAATTTTTTTGAGGTACCACTTCGACAACTTTCATAAAAGTTTATAAAATTCAAAATTATTCATTGATCTATTCTATTTCCAACAGAAAAACTATTTAAAAAGTTCTAAAACCTTAGATTTCTGTTCGGATTTGACCAACCCAATACCAAAAAGGCATTCTGTTCATGCGGGATAAGAAATGGTCAGCTACACAATCAAAGCAAATTTTCTTCAACTCAAAAATAAATGCATCTATGCCTTCTCATTTAATTAGTAAATGATAAACATCCAATAAGACCAATGGTTTAAACCTATTATTGAATACATTGGTATTACTCGAAGGAAATGATGAATTTCTTTTCGATAAATCGAAAAACAATTCTGCAGTGCTAGGTTTTCTACACTTTCCATTTGATTCTTTCACACATTCTTTTACATTTTCACACAGTCTGTAGGCCAACTGACCATTTCTCCTGAACGCCACAGGGGTCTCTCGCCAATGTGTAGGTGGAAGCATGATTGCAATCTCTATTTTTGTCATTTTTGCGTTTTTAAGAATCACGTACCAAATACGAGAACAACAACGTCCTGTTCATACATGATAAAAAAAAACTAAAATCAATAAATTTTTAAATGGATATAGTTACATAATTTTTATCAAATCCCAGAACATTTCTAGAATTTAGAGAATAAATTTATTGAGCAATCAAGCAAAGAACAGCAAAAGAAATTTTTAAAGAAGTCTGATTCAAAATTTGTTTGGCTAAATAAAAAAAAAAAAAATATATCTTAAATCAATACATTTTAAATAAGGCGAATTCTGCTATAAATCTGAGAAGAAACTTTTCTTTTCAAAAATATTTAAATTTTTCATGAATATACATCAAAAATATGTTAGCAATATTTTATACTCTCCAAAAGTGTTTGTTTTATTAATCTTCTTAAAATGTAAATTTATTATAATCACTAAAAAAATTTCTATTTAAATTGCGTTTGAAGTACTTTATTTGCATGATTACTCATAAATTATTACAATCGCAATAACTTAATAGGACTCCATATTAGTTATTACATTAAATTCTTCTCTAAAAGATAATAAATAAACTAATAAATAAGTTACAAACTTTCATGCATAATTCATAGATTATTTAATTTATCCAGAGAGAATGTAATACAACTTGTTTCCTGTTATAGTTTTCTTTTTTTTTTTTTCAAGTGTTTTTCAGACATGAAAAAATTTACTAAAAATTAAGATTACATAACTAGCATTTTAGGAATTTATAAAAAAAAATCACAAAATTTGTGAACTTAAAGTCTGACTATTATAATTTAGTTTTCGATATATTATTTTTTAATACTGGAAACGTTAACTCTAATTCAATGATATATTTCTGCTCTTTAATGCCTACGTCACTGTGACTTGAGTAAGCATATTTAATATTTTATTCTTATATCTTATTTTGTATTAAGAGTAATAATAAAAGAATTAAAAATTAAATTGATGTTTCAGCTATCTTTGAATATTTTTTTTTTTAATTTTGGGAGGTAAAAGTAAAATATTTTAGTAAATTATAATAAAATATTTATACTCGTCCGTAAAAATTATAAATTATTAACACAAAAATAAAATTAATGATAAATAGTACATTACTTTGATTGTATTATATAATATTATAAATATATTGCTTTAATTGTATTATTAAAAAAAATCAATAAATATTGCATTAGTGTGTTTAGAAACTCCAGCATTACTATATTGGAAATCACTGGATATATATTAAATTTGGCGTAGAAAATTTTAACGGTATATGTTTCAAATGAAAATTTTAATTAATACACATTAAATTATAGCATTCAAATGTTAAAAAAAATTGAAACATTTTATATACAGTTTATTACGGTACTTACAGTTTATTTTAAAAGCTCCGAAAATTATATGCCTATAGGGACTCTTAATGGAAATATCTGAGTAATTTATTAAATTGAGTTACGAAAACTGTAAATATTTGTAAGAGCAATGCCGGAATTTAAAACAATAAAGTCTTTGTTTTAGTTACGTAATCTTAAAAAAATATTAATTATGAGAAAAAAACCGTCATCTTGCAAACAATGAAGATGCATTTGTGAAATAAGAATGAACTTAGATCATCAACGTCTAGCGCAGTTCCGGTTCTTCTACAGTGATATTCATTTCTGCTTTAATTTATTAGATATCAGTCATGTAAAATAAAAGGGGAAAAATTAAACATTTAACTAGAATATCAAATACATGATCGATCATTTTCGTATATAATTTTCGAAAAGTTCTTTTTTATTTTGGTTCAAGTTGGCACGGTTTTGATGTTCTATTTCCGGAACAGACAGCTTTTGAAATTAGCTTAAACTCCATGTGTAACACCTTCCATAACGTCTGCAAAAAAATTATATTTTTGAGAAAAATTTATTTCTCCTGTACAAATGTGAGAATTGGAAAAAATAGAAATTGCTGCATTACCCATTGAAATAATACTAAGAAAATTATTTGTAAGTATTCTTGTCATCTAATTCACTATTTTGCTTGATATAATTAGTATTGTCTGTTATCAAAATTATGATTATTTTTCAGTTATCCTTTCTATCAAATCTTCTAATTAAATTTCTTACTTTCTTTAAATAATATAGATTAAACATAAAAGAAAGTATTTATTTAAACAACATAAACTTCTGCGTTCAAGTTTTACTCTTTCATTCTTTCATACAAACGTTTCATTAATATGTATACTTCTTGTTTGTATTCTGTATTCGAACAATTTCAGAGATTTTTTTCTTGTGATGGAATTTTATACAAATTTTTAAAAATACATAATTTGGCTGATACATTCAAAGCATAGCAACTCAAAAATTATTCAAATATTCTGTTAACTACATGGTTATTATGATAGTAAATACGAAGTCTGTTCTCATAACAATATCTCTTTTGTCTAAAAAATTACTGTACTTAAATTCTTTACGTATAAAATACATTGTCTAAGCATATTAAAGAATTCAAAATTCACACCACCATAAATCAGAAATTTAATAAACTGCAATGATGATAATTGTCTAGTCTTTTCATATATATGTGTAAACAAATTTTGAAAAATTTCAAAACATTCTGATTGTAACTTTGCGCTATGAAATGTTTTTTTTTTTTGGTAAAATAACCCACAAAAATATAATTATAGCAAATATATAGTTTTAACCTGAAATTTCCTTTAAAATTAAAAACAAACAAGTTTTTGACTTTACACAATGAAAAAAAAAAATTGTTTTTTTTTTTATTGCTAAATAGATAGAAAAGATTATATCTCTAAAACAAGGATTCACAGACAATGGTTTGCTAAAGATACATAGACCATTTCTTTTCTAGGTGCCTACTTCATCATATGTCCTTCTTACTTTAAAAATAAAATATGATATGAATTAGGAATTTCCAGAGAATCTGAAAAAAGAACGAACTCCCTTGTTTTATCTTTTTCTTAATTTTATGACTTTCACGATGAAAAAAATGTGTTCCTTTTATTTTATTGCTAATTAGATAGAAAAGTTGGTATTTCTAAAGCATGCACAGTTTCGTGGCTCTCTAAGGATGCGCACAGACCGTTGCTTTTTGGTTGCCCACTTCAACATATATACATTTTACTTTAAAAAAATCATGTTAAGTAATTTTTAAAGAGATTCTCAGATTTTGATGAAAGATTTAAACATGGAATATGATCCAGATTAAAAAAATTTTTAATATTATAAAAATATTTTTTATAATTTATTGCAGGCTGAATAAATAAGAATCTTTGTCAATAACATGCTATCCTAAGTGCATGGTCCACATCTTAGTAATTGTTTTACTTCTAGCATACATATTGCCAAAAGCCTGTTTCACTTTTAATTTATTATATTATATAATTTAGTTTTGATTATTTATAAAGAAATAAGTATATCTTAGATAATTTTCATACTTTTTTATATTGCCCATAGTCAAGTTACAGTGAATGTATGTGGCTAGAAGCCTTCACAAATGTGCACCCCTGCTTTAAATTCCGCCACACCATTGGCATAATTTATTAACGAATTGAGCAGTTGAAATTGTGGATGGTTCGTGAGTATGTGGTGTGTCGGTGAGTTTCATGTACACCACAAACAACACTACATGTATACTGTAAATATTCTTGGTGTTGCCTTCAAGAAGAACTCTTACGGGTAACTGACCGGCATTTGGGTGTCGTATGGGAGACTTGGTAAACTGACTGTCCCACCATTTCTTTAGCTATTTTGCATCCCTATTTGATAGTAATGATCTGTTTAAGTTATGTAATTAATCTGTTTGTATGTTTCGAAGTCATTATTTATTATTCTTTGCTTCAGAAGTTTCCCTACTTATTACGTGTGCTTACGAATTCTAACCTCTTTTAAACTTCAATTAAGATTTTTTTTTTTTTTAAAAATTGAAGCATTAATATTTCTTTTCCTAGAAATGAATTCGATTCATTGGATCTTTAACAAAAAAAAAAATGGTTGTTAAATAAACTGGTTATTCTTTTTTTTTTCATTCTTAACTTGTGAAAGGTGTGGCAAACTAACCGTTTCATTCGCCATACAACTGTTGCCCGCATCTGATTTACCATGTAATTATTTTTAAAATTATATATATCAATGAAAAGAAAAAATGTGTGGAATTTTTTTTTTTTTTTTATTCCAAATTAGCTCGTGTGAATAGGTGTGAAGAATTTTTTCATCTAAAATATGAAATATTTCTCTTCAATTATCCATTATATCCTTAATTTTCATTTTTCAGTCTACTTATCCAAGCTTTTTTAAACTTTTAACAAGCAACTTTTGAAGGCAAAATGAAGTATGTGCATAAAATTGTTTTGCAATTATTAAAATTATCTATAGCATATTTTTATGAAAGATAATTTTCCAGACTCTGCATGACTAAAAAGATCAATTCTATTTGTCTTCTCTGCATTTCTCTGAAATTTGTTATCAGATTCAAAATGTGTATTTAGAAATCTTTGATTGTAATTATTGGTGAAATATGAAAAGACGATTTAGAGAGAAATTCCTGGACATAAACGTTCTATTAATTCTAAATATAGTTGACATTTGTTTTCAGTATGAAGATTGCAATAATAATTCCAAATTTTTATTCGATAATTGATACCGAATACCGATACCTTTAATCACATATGGAAGGTCATTTTAACGTACGCAAAACGTACGTAACGTAACGTTCTTGATGTAAGAAGCAAAAAAAGAAATGATTTTTAAAACAAAAAATAACAGTATTTCATAATATAATTCTGCTATGTATAACTATTACATCAAAAATAGTAATTTATTAACATACATCAAGTTGAAGAATTTATTTACCTCGACTTACGACGATAATCCTTCACTTACGAAACAGTGCTGCTCCAATGTCTTCGTAAGTCTGACTTAAGTCGAGAACTTTTTGATTCTCGATTTGTTTGATTTCTGTTTGATTATTACGTAAATTAGATTTTTAATTAACTTAAAATAATTAAAAACGCATTGCAAACTATTTGACAGCATTGGTGCATTTTTTTCCATTTTAAGACCAGGTGCTCCACTTTACGTATACCAAACAAAAATGCAATTATATATACATATATATATATATATAAATAAAATTGTGAATAAAAATTTTAAGAAAAGATACGTAAAGCGTATCAAAAATGGAGCATTTGTTTTGATCTAGAATTTTCATATAATATGAACATAAACTCATTAACGTTGTTTTATTTCTACTCATTTAAACAATGTCGTTATTTTCCAGGATAAAAAACCTTTCTTAATCGGAAAGTTGATTAATGTTTTTAGTTTTCAATTTTGTTTCTTTCTTATATCACGTGATGATATCAGACTGATTCTGGAATTTGACTTTTTATATTGATGAAACAGTCAGTGTCTAGAACCATATTTAAAATAACTCATAATTTTTATTTAATTAAAAAAGAACTTATCAGAAAATTTTCATTATTTTTAGTTCTGTACCAGTCAAAAATATAAAAGATTTAAATCGATAATAAATCCCTTATGATAAAAAATAATGATAACTTTTCCGAAGAAATGTCCCTTTGAAATTCCAAAACTTTGTCTAGCTGGAACTTTTTCGAATTATTGTTCCACTTCTAAAATGGAAAGTTATCTTGACATTTCAAAATGGTTTCTCCTCCAGTTGCAAGCAGTTGTTTTTCAATATATATCCCCCCTCATTCAAAGGGTAGAAGGGGTCAAGTGTACCAGTTAGAAATATAAAAGATTTAAATCGATAATAAATCACTCATGATAAAAAAAAAAAAAAAGATAAAAAATAAAACAATAATAAAACTTTGCTGATAACTTACTTAACTTAGTAAAAATATAACTTTACTGAGGAAATGTCCCTTTGAATTTTCAAAACTTTGTCTAGCTGCAACTTCTTCGAACTATTGTTTCACTTCTAAAACGGAAAGATATCTTGACATTTCAAAATGGTTTCTCATCCAGTTGCGAGCAGTTGTTTTTCAACACCCCCATCATTCAAAGTGTAGAAGGCATCGAGTGTATCAGTTAAAAATATAAATCGATAATAAATCACTCATAATAAAAAAAAAATAAAACAATTGGTGATAACTTTACTGAAGAAATGTCCCTTTGATATTTCAAAGGGACATCAAAAATTTTAAGGAACATTTCAAAACTTTGCCTACCTAAAGCCTGCCTTTGCCTAGCCTTTCTAATCTTTGCCTAGCTGCAACTTTTTCGAACTATTGTTCCATTTCTAAAACAGAAAGTTATCTTGATATTTCAAAATGGTTTCTTATCCAGTTGGGAGCAGTTGTTTTTCAACACCCACCTCATTCTAAGGGTAGAAGGGGTCAAACAGGTTCAAAAAGTTCCATATTTTAGTCCAACGATAAGAGATAAAAAAAAGAATGTTTCGTTCAATCGAAAAAGAGTGACTTGCGCCGACTGTAAAATCTATTTTTAACTTTATCTAGACACTGTCGTCTAAATATCTTTCTTTCCCAAAACGTAGAAAATATTCAGTCCCATTCCAGTCAAGAAGGTAAATGCTAATTTTAAAAGACTAATTTTAGACTGTTTTAACTGATTTATTAGATACTTAGGGAATTTTTCTTGGTTTAAAAGAGTTTTCGAAGTATTTTAAACTTTTCTCAAATTATGTGGATGTTTTTATGCATCATAAGCCACTGTAGCAATAAAGAAGGCGGAACTAATATTATCTTAAAGATGATAAATCTAACATCGATATGTTAAAAAATAAATTGGAATAAATTGGTTATTCAAATTATTAGTAAAGTGATAATTTATCATTGTTACCCAAAAAAAGATATGAAATGACTTTTATTACATCTGCATCATCCCAGACCGTACAATAAAGGTTGTAATCCTGAACCATGATAATTTCCATGTTTGTTTAGTACTATAATACAATAGACTTGCATTGTTTCATTTTATATGGTTATGGACATCCTGTGAAGAAATACTTAATGCATGTATTGTATTTAGAAATTTATATCAACAGCAAATAATGTTTAATATAAATTGGTAATAATTTACGAAAGTAAATATAAAGGCTCTCTGGCGCTCGGTGCCCACAGATTTCGGATTCGAGTCCCGGTGGTGCCATGGATGCTAGTAGTGGTTCGAATCCACTTTAAAAAGTAGGTCCTGGTCTAATATGACTGTAGAGCGTTGGGCATAGGACTGACAACCCTACCCCGTAAAAAGAAAAACACCTCCTTCTCGAAATCTGCCAGTAGGCAGACGGCCTTGACCTACCTTGGGGGCCGTTGCGCCAATGAAGAAGAAATATAAAGGCATTATATTTACATTTAATGTCAATCCAGATAGTCCGATAAAGGTTGTTCTTGCTGAGTTTTAACCTTAATTGTATGATGTCTTTTATGCTAATTTAATTTAGTATAATTGAATCTTCTGGTTGAATTTTTGTGTGAATATTGTCGATATATATCGATATACCTATATATCGATTTACAAACAAAAAAGAGGAGAAAAAGAACTAAAATATTAGTACAGAGAAAACAACGAAAGTTTTGCTAAATATTTTATGATTATTACTGGATTCTCTTATAACGTAAAACTTAAAATAGGGAAACTAGATAAAAATACCAAAATTAACTCGGATTACTATCAGAAATATGTTTTAACATCTATTTTAAAAGAAGACGTTCATCACTTTACCCCCTTAAGATAAGGCAATCATTCATACTTCCAAATCTACCGCTCTATATTTGGAAAAAGTGATAAATGATACCGGAATTAAAGCTATTCCATTTAAATGCCTCCCACCGAAGTCCCACGACAGTGATTATGAATTTACGGAGTATGTGCTTTAGGGCTATTGAAACAAGTTCTTTAAAAGCGATATCCCTTAATATTGAATGAACTGTGGGAAATTGTGATTTAGAGTTGAACAAAATCAAATTTGATATTTTAAGAAAAGCTTTTTTTTCTATCTTAGTCAAGATGTGACATGGTAATACAACAAAAAGGGTTATCAGACTGACCATAGTAGAAAGTAAAATTATTATCTTTGTTTATAAAAATATTTTTTTCGAAATCGTTACAAAAATGTGTGAACGCCATTTGTTGCATTGTAACAAAAAAGTAGTAAACACTATTCAATCAGTTGTTTAATATATCAGCTAAAAACTATAATTATTTTTATATACCATCAAAAAGCATTATTTTTTATTTATTATCTGTATATTTTTTTCCTTATATTACATTAATTTTTTTTTTCTTTTTAACAGCTGTTCCTGATACAGTTTACAGTGAGAAATGTGTTCGATTTTACCCATTGCGCAAGAGAAGAAGAAAGAACATTTTGGTATGAACTAAATAAACTAGATACCAGCATATTGAAATTTTTATATCATATAGGTAAAATATTGAAAAAGAAACAATGTATTGCATAAAAATAGAAGTCAGAATTCAAAATGGAAAAAAACAATACTTCAATGAATAATTCCATAAAAAAAAAGTTTACTAAAGATTTTTATGTGCTTAAATTCTTATGAAGTTGTTGCTATGTAACAATTTTTCAATGATTAACAAACAAATTGATCTGAGGTATTAAAAATGAGACAAAAGATGGAAAACATGTCAGCCCCTCCTGATCGCGATGTATTTATAATAAATGAAGTGATAGCGGTTCCCAAAAATGATCAACCTGTAGATCTTAGAGTCAGCAGTGCTATTCAAAGGAGAATATTAACAATCATCACTACCAACAAGAAGATATCGATAGACCAGGAAAAAACATGATTCTTGCTTCTCTATTAACCAGATCATCCTCTCCATCCACGCAAATTAAATACAGTGCTAGTCCTCACTCCTATTCATTTCCAAAATCATCACAAAATTTTTAACAAAAAATCCATTATCTTTAAAGAAAAGTTATTTACGTAGAATCCCAGAAAATTATGATATACCTGAAGAACAATTTCAAGATTCTAAAAGAACTATTATGGACAGGTTAAAAATACACTATGAAATTTCAAATAGTTTTTCTGGACATAAATCCTGGAATGTTGCTACCTCACAAGGACATAACGAAAGAAACTCAATTAATAACTCTAATATCTTTCATAACAACAGTGCTCCGGCTACTAATATCCGAAACATTCCAAATGACATCGAAATCAGAGTAGATTCTGATTTTTCAACTAGCCAAAAAAATTATCCATATTATAAAAACCTTTTTACAAGTTCTGACAAATATGCACTGTCCCATGAAAATGGGGAAAATGCAATTCAAGAATCAAGAAATACGAATTCTGATTCGTGCTCTACCATAAGAGAAAGACTAAATAGCAATACTGTAATTCCTCTTCCACAGTATTCTGGCCATTGTCCAACAAGCCACTTATACAGGCTTCTAAAACAAGGGACCACTGGAAATAGTACACAATCACTTAAAAGGAAACTGTTGAGTTCGGTAGAAACGAATCCAAACGATGCTTCGAAAAACAAGACTCTAAAGTGTTTGTTATCAGCTGGAAAGAGATTATCTCCTATGAATACGAATCACTTTCAGAACTCATTATTTCATCCACAAAACCAGAAAAATTACAGTACAATAAAAACTGAAATTAAAACTGAACCATTTTTTGATGATGATGATGAAAATGAAATTGAAATTACGTACCAAGGACCTCGTCCTTCTGCACATACAAGACATCACCAAAAGATGGACACGCCATCTCATATTGTATATTGTCCTCAGGTAATACGTGCTGCTCCAGTCTTAAAAGGTCTTCTAGTTTCAAATTATAAAGATACTCCTTCCACACCAAGACCGACAAATATTTTACCTACATCAAGACCCTCCAATATTTTAGCTGTACCAAATCAATCTACTATACTAGCCACTGGTTCTCAAAGGGTGATGATGGTATCTAAACCATCTAACACCATGCCTGTATCAAGATCCCCAACTATATTTCCAGCAACTAGATCCATTAATATTTTACCTGCACCAAGATCTCCAAGTATTTTTCCCACTGTTGGGCCCAACAATATATCCCCTTCATCAAGACCTCCAAATATTTTACCAGCAACTGTATCTACCGCCAATATTTTGCCTGCATCAAGACCCTCAAATATTTTACCGAGTACTGGACCCACCAATATTTTATCTGCATCAGGGCCTCCAAGCTCAGGCTCTCCTGGAAGTGAATCATCATCGAGTGGCAGTACTGATTCTGGTGTTTTCAGTGATGCTTTGACTGACGATCGTCGACGAGTGACTAGGGTGTTGAGTGGAAGACACGTGAAAACGGGTACTGGTGCGAGTATTACCACACTTAGGCTCTTACGGCAAATGATAATTGATCGAAAAACAAAACTGACCGAAAATTGTTGTAAGTTCACCCTGCACTATTTATTGAACATAACTTATTCAGAAAGAGTTCCTATCATAAAGGGAAAATGAGAAGTTAAAGAAGACCATAGATTTTCATTGTAGTGTCATCGTTGAATTATATGATTGCTGCCAAGTTGTCCTGTTTCTATAGCAGGTCCTGTCTAGATGCGATTACTTGATAATACTTTTTCTTACAGAATAATATTCTCATTCTATAAAATTACACTGTATTCTACATTCTGTCGTTATCGATATATTTCTGAAGAAATAATTTGTGAAGATATATTTTTTTTTTTTTCCCTAGCAATTTGTTTTATTTTGATCTTTTAATGATTTGCAAGTTTCATAAATTGTTAAAACACGAGTTGTGTTGAGCTCATTTCTGAGCTTTGGAGCCTATTTGATTCACATAATACTAATTTAATTTGTCATTTATAAATGTAAAATTTTCCCGAAATATCGAATTTTAATTTAGTACATAAAAAAAAAAAAAACTTTATATCAGTTAAAATTATATTTAATATTTTTTTTGAGAGAATAATAAATGTTCAAGGAAATTGTAAATAAGTTATGTTTTAAACAGAAACATGAACATGAACAATGCTTTTATATTAAAAAAATTCTCACATTTAAATTGATTAAATAATTTATTTAAATGAAAAAATGAAGTAACAAATACATTTTAATCAAATATATAGATAAGCAAAGTGTCTTTTTTTTTTTAGAAGATAGGAATAATAATACATTGTTAAAGATATATTTTGTCAAATTTGAGTAAATCATCTCCAATAAATTTGAAATTTCAATAAAGAAGATGAATATTTTTGATTTACAAGTAGTATTTTTGAGGTAATTTTTTTTTTTTTTTTTTTGTTGATATCGATTCAATGCAAATATGCTATATTACAAACTAGTTGAAATTCACTGAAAAAATGGGAATATTCTTTTAAAACTTGTGTTATTATTGTAAATTGTTATTATCGTTAAGTACGAAATTATTCTCCTTACTAAATATTTGAAATATAATTATTTTACATGTATAAATCTACTGTATATGTCAGTGTTAAATTAGTTTTTGATTTCCCCAACAAAGGAAAGTCACTCCCCTCCCCCTTGTGGGGTTGTTTTTTGTGAAAGACGACGAAATCTCAGGAAACATATGCTTCATTTTTTTAAATCAGCTCTCAATATTCAAGTTCATTTTTACTGTATTATTTATTTCTTCTTTAATCAAAATATACTTGATTCTTTACTCTCACCATTAATAAAAGCGCAAATATATCTAAATTGTTTCTTGATAAAAAAAATTCAAAATAATATTTTTAACAGACTATAGCTTAATTATTGATTTTTATCTACACATTTAAAAAATTAGAATCAATTCAATTTTCTAGTTGTACCTAGTTTATATTTTTGAATATAATTAAAAATATCAAAATTTACAAATAAATAAATCGATTCATTCCCATAAAAAATTAAAAGAAAGCAAACATTAATCTAGATTTTCCCAGATCATTTTCCTCTTGTGATGTAACGATTAAAAAAAAATAAGCTACGTTAAACAACTAGAACCATGGTAGCAAAAATTGTACTTTGGAATCTATTTTCTGGCCTTATTTTTTTTTTTTTTTTTACATTATGCATTTTATCTATATATATATATAAAAAAAAATTTAAGAACAAATGTGTAAAGTTAAAATGTTAAACTATATGTTGCCATGGTGAGATTGAAATAACTATGCAACACAAAACAACTTTTAACTAAGGTGCCTATTGTAAATATTTTTTCTACAACTATTACTAATTACTAACCTATTTTACATATTTGTTGCGATTCCAAAAGCAGAGCTGCATGTTAAAAAAGCAATTTTTAAAAAGAAATTCTCTTGAACGAGTTTTTAAACTATTTTGTTAAATTGACTCTGCCTTTGGATTAATTTTATAATCTATGTGGTCCTAAATAATGTTTGTAATGACCTCAAGACTGATTTACCAGAATTGAATGTAATTTTACACATGGCATGATATTTTGATATTATATACATAATGGAAGCTTATAAAGACTGTTTAAATTTTAAGAACTTATTTGATGTATTATATAAAAAGAAATTTTGGGAGACTGAATTGGCATTTTGCATAGTTAACTAATTACTGTGCAAACATAAATGAATCAATAAAAATTTCAAAACAATCAAGATTTTATTTAATGTATTCCACTTCAAACAAATTTCAATTTAAAGAAAATTTGAAAAATATAAAAAAATCTGTATATTCAGAGAAATTTTTTTTTCTCATCCATATTAAAAACCTTTGATTAGTTTGCTTACATAATATTTTATCCCCATTATTTACCAAAATAAATTTCTTACAATTGTTTATAAGACTTAACTCCCTCCTCACAAATTACATAAATCCACAATATAAAATTTATAACTAAAAGTTATTGTATAATCTTGCTTATAATCAAATGACTCTGAAATATTTACCTAGAACAAAAAATATATATATTACTAGCTCATTGAAGTTCCCAAATTATTAAAATAACAATACTCTGTTATATTAATGTTGACTAAAATGTCATTCAACTAGCTATAGTCCAAGTAAAATGTAGCTTTGATACATTTAGTGTTATAAATCAGGATTTTTCTTTAAAACCGACAGCAACATAGAAATGGATAAATAGAAGAGGCAAAGAACTTAATTACAATTTATAATCCCATCATTTCATTTAAACTCTAGGCTGCTTTAAGAATTAAAAAAATCCACAATATATCAAGCATTAAGAAATAAAAGTCTGGTAACTTATATATTTCAGTTCATAAATTAGATGCTAGAGTAGTATACCTTAAATAATACTGCTATAAATATTTAGTTATTGAGCATAAAATTGCAAATTAACAGAACACCAAGTTAAGAATTTATTTTGAATGAGAGAATTAAAAGAATGTTAATATGCAGTATCCCATTTAAAATTTCATTAATAGTTATTTTAAAACATTTTACATTGTCTTAAATGATTATATAAAGTGAAAAATGATTCCAATTTGCATACTTAATCAGACTTTCTTTAACCATGCAGCTAATACTGTATTACTAGATAATTTCATCTTTAAATTATTTAACAGATGCTATAAATAGTTAGAAATTAATATAAAAGAGTTATTTTTTGTCGATTTTTCATAAGTTAATAAATTATAACTACAAATAAAAGTTGTTGGGTCCCATTAAATTACATAGAAATGGATTGAACAATACTATAGTTTCCTCCCCGAACAAATTTCTTTATGATCATTTAAAAATCAGGTTTTACAGCAAGATGTTTAAAAAATTCCTTAAAATAACTTGTATAAGTTGTTTTTCTCTTTTTATCCAACAGTTTGAAATATCTATCAGATTTGATAATACAAAATTTATAATTTGAGTAATATCTAGTTATCGAAAGCAAAAGATAACATTTTAGTGCTCAAAAATAAATTTATTAGCAATTCATCAAGTTATACAAAATATACATAATCAATATGGTGCAAGATCTTCTGGACAAGAAACTAGTTCAAGTAATAAAAATTGATACTTTGTATAAATATGAACATGAATAGCCGACTTTAAATTTTATGTTCTATTTTGAAGTTTGCATTATTGATCAACAATAAGCAATTAAGTAGTTCAACCGCACTATTTAAAAATTACAAAAGTACTCAACTAGAAAGCTGCATTTTAAACAGAATCAGGAACTTGAAATGCAATAACAATCATCTTAAAATGGTGGAGTAGGTGCTGGTGGACAAATGCACAAGCGATCTAGATATTTATGCAATAAGACATCAAATCCTTCTGTAAGCTTATTAGGACCAGCACTTGGCTCTCGTGGAATATATGCAGTTTTAGTTTCTTCATCTACCCATCCATAGTAAGTATTTTCGCCATCTACAACTCTAGAACAATATAGGCAGTTATCTTCATCCCCTCCAGAAACAAAGAGTAATCTGCTATTAAAATCCATGTGCTTGAACTCTAGGGGATTACCACAAGATACAGTAATAACCTGAAATTTAGAGGAGTACTTAGTATTAAATCATAACATTGAAGTTCTTATAATTTAATATAATTTTAGATTTAAATAATAAACAAAGTATTTATTGCAAGTATTTTAAAACTTTAATGAATGCCTTCAAGATAAAGACAAATAATGAATTAAAGTTTTACATAAAATGAACATCAACACAGAAAATGTTCCAAGTCATTCAAGTTTAATAGAGCATTACTCTACACAAGACTCCAACGTGTAGGAATACTGGGCACCAAAATGAGAAAGGAGTCTTAATAAACTTTCATATAATTCGTTATAAAAGTAAGGTCTTGAAATTAAAAGACTTGCTCAGAAGAAAGTTATATTGACTTAGAAAAATTTATTCAAACTTAAACAACCAAGTCCGATCTTACAAGGAGACTTTTCTGAAGTTCAATAAAAATTATAGTTTTAGGACTCTGTAACAGAGCTTATAATATTTACTTTTATTAATCACTTTCTGGAAATATCAATATCATGTACCAATATTAAAAAAAAAAATGATTAAAACCTATGAAAGTCAATTTGTTAAACTTACATCATAAGTATCTGTCGATTTAATTTCCAACTTCTTACTCAAATAAATACATTTGCCTTTGCTAGGAATTGCTGTTCCAACTAAATAACAGTCTTCATCAAAAACTCTTCCAATATATACTTTATCGCCATACAATTTTCCCTCCAAATCACAAATTTCTTCTGGCAGTTCTGAACCTGGACTCATTTTAGCGAAAGGACAATCTGGAGGGCTAAAAGGAGCTAGGAGAACAAATTTGCAAGTTATTCATAACAATCATACTGAATTCATAGTAATCATATATTTTTTTTTTTTATGAGTTACTTTATTTTAATCAACGACATATTCAAGCTTCATAAGTTAAGTTTTCTTAGATAAACTTAAAATTATAGAAAATGTACAATCCTTTTATATACAATATTCTTATCGAAATAATTAATAGTTTAAAACTCAAATTATATGAATTCTTGATAGAATTTATATCCATACAAGTAAACATAATATTATAAAACATGGATGTTTTATTCAAGAGATTATTATATCAAGAATAGTTAAACTCAAGATTCTTTAAGTTTAATATTGTGTTCAAGACTTAACTTATAAATGGTTATCTAAAAAAGAATTTAAATTTATATAAAAACACAACTACATACAAAATATTCAAATTAAATAGAGACTTAAATTACACAGCCTTTTTTAGCTTATAAATTATAATATTTAATAAGTTGAAATCCAAACATTTTTAACAGTTGTTGAAAGGCAAATTTTATAAGCATTTAATTTGGTTTATGTTTATATTTTAATAATATCTTAAAAAACTAATTTATGGCATTATATTCAATATTATGTTTATCACTGTTCTAAAAAAAAAAAAAAAAAAATCTAGATTTACGAGTAAAACAATAATTGCAGCATTCAAAATTCTCATTTAAGCTTGCAGTATAACAAAAACAACTATTAAAAAATGAATAAAAAATTTAATTTAAAAAATAAAATAAGAGGCTTACTGGCTATATTTTATAACAAGATAAACACAAATGCAATTGGCAAATTTAAGGTTTAGCATCAAAGTAGTATATTCAAGGTTCAAGTAGACTTAAAGCATTCTATTCTTATAAATTTAAAGAAGTACCAACTACCTTGATAAATTCAGTTGTTATATTGAAATGTTAGATTTCTTGTCAGAGTTAATTATATAGTTTTAGATTCTTTTTGATTACAAAAACTTATCTTTAGGACAAGGTACACTAGAAATGTTATACATCTTTTGTTTTTAGAAGTATGCAACATATTAAATACTTTGATAACTTGTTTATGTTAAGCATGCATGAAATTTTAGAAGTTTAATAATTTCAAATCGTTTAAAATCAAATAAGAGAGTCAAGATAAATAGTATTCGAGCAGGAAAGCTTTAATCCCCATTTGCCAACATATGAACTATGTTGACGTGGAAAAAAAAAAAGTCCATTTAAAAACAGACGATATTCTAGAAGAAACATTATACCAAGGAGAGACAATAAGTATAAGAAACAGCTATGAAGACTTAATATCATTTCAATTGATTAGGTAAAAATGCACAAGACAATCAACGAGATTTTATGTTTAAATTTATTGAACATGACTAATGCAAGTTCATTAAGTTTAAACTATTAATTATTGATTCAGTAATATTTTTAAAGTTGAGTCAGACCAAGTATAATAATTTGTATCACAAGAGGTACGAATAATGCATTTTCGTTGTATAGGATTATAGAATCTTACGGAAAATAAAATATTCAAGTCAACAAATTGATAAATCGAAAAAATTTCGTTTTAAGATTCATCGATGGTTATTCCAACATTAACGTAAAAAATATCCATTTAAAGTAATCAATACAGAGAATAATTTTATTAAGTAAAAATGAATGCACTGAACACGGGGAGTTTTTCCGACTCGCAAACCGGGAACGCCCGCCATCATTCTTTCTTTTTGTTGAACAAAGACGCCGGTAAAAGAAACGAAATTCTACAGATTCATATAAATAAAAAATGAATACTTACGTTCAAAGGGATATCTATTAGTGTCAGCCATGTTAATCAAAAATGCAATTATAACTTTAAATTCTTTCTAAAACTGTTGTTAACGATACAACACTGCAATTGCAATAGCAACGAAAAAGCGTCTGACAATTTTTATTTATAGCAACAGAATGTAAATAAAACACGTCATTCGCCAGACAGTGAAGTCACCAGCACGGGATGAGTCGTTCGCATTTCCCTCTTTTGAAAGTTTCGTTATGTTAGGAAATGTGTTACACGTCAATCAGCAAAGGGATTTTAAGTGATTCAAAATTCCCTTTTAGAAGATAATTTCCCTTGCAGGTATTTCTACATCGTACGTTTAAATAAATGGCGGAAATAGCTGAATAACAGAAGAAAAGATATCTTTATTTAAAAAAATAAAAATAACAATAATAATTCTTTATTATTCGAAAATCAAGTCATATTTTTCAATACAAAAATAAATTTTACAAAATAATAATCTTTTCAAATTGGCAGAAGAAAAAAAAAAAAATTTGCATGAAATTATAAACTTAAAATTGAAACAGTTTAACAAGCTGTTAAATTAATTTTATCGATTAATTTGAGTAAATATTATACTTGAATGGGCTATTAACATCTCCAAAAATCATAGAAATGATAATAACGGTCGTGCGGCTATTATACAAAGCCTCTAAAACGTATAATTTGTGTAATATACTAATCACTATTCCTGATAGGCGAGCAATAAAATATAAAATAAACGTGTTTGTTTATTGCTTAATAATTTATTTATTTTTGTTTATGACTGGATTGTTTCGTTATATTATTCAAAAATGGCCCTACTGATTATCTGAAGACTTTTTTTTTTTATTTCTATTATCTTTCCTTATTTCTTTTTCCTTATTTCTTTTTTCTGATTTCTTTTTAAGAGCAATTGGATAAATTGAGATAAAGCAGCTAATCCAAACATAAATGTCAAAGTCAAGTCAAAAATGATAGCTCACTACACTTGATTCGAGTTGAAATAGTTCGATTTGTAAATGATGATCAATAAGTTATTTTTCATTTAGATTGAATGATATATCTATATAGATATATCTTACCTAAGCAATGCTTTTTACTCCTGAAAAAGAATAGAGTGTTTCTTTAGCATCCAATTACATAGACACCGGCTATATAGTGTAGTATAATATGCAGTATATACTGTATATAGTGCACAAATTTTAAAAAAATTGTAATGATATAATATCAAACTGCTTTAGAGAAAATATTAGCTTCCTTATTCATATTTTTTGAATATCTGAAGCCCTTGATCTGTTTAGATAATGGTTAAATCAATAAAAAATTAACTATATATTTTTAATGATTTATTCTGATTTTCTTCTATATTTAAATATATATATATATATATAGAAGAAAGGATTAATTAAGGATTATAACAATATTAACAATATTTGGATTATAACAATATAAAAATATTGTTATAATCCAAATATTGTTATGCCAACTTATAGCGCATTAGTTACGTGAACTGCTTGCATGCAGGAGAACTCAGATTCGAATCTACTGGTGGCGTCCGTTGTAGTTACTGCTTTCAGTAATAAGGGAACTAGATGGCTATTACGAGAGCGTGTATAAACATCTTGCATCCGGTTTCCTGGTAAGAATTTTTCGGATTTTCTCCCATACAACACGCAAACGTGTAACAGTTAATGTAAAAGCCATTTCTTCATTATTCGTCGGTAGATTATTTCAGATATACATAAATAAGAAGATTAGAAACACAGATATAAAAAAAAAACTTTTATCAGATAGTTCACCTTTTTCGAGATATGATAATTCTCCTGCATCGCTAATACTTATTTGTTGGAATAATTTTTCTTACAAATTTAAAATTTCTTCACCAAGTTATACGTAGACATGCAAAATTTTTATTAATATCCTTCGGACATCATGAATCCTGTAGTATTAAATGGAAATCATCGTAATTTAAGGACAACTTGTAAGCTGGGATTGAAATAAATTGTACCATTGATAACAATGAATTAAACAAGTACTACAAGCATTTATGATTAACTGAACAATGAGTTCATACGGGTTTCTTGGCTTGGTTTAGATGTCTACCAAGTGGGATAAGAAACAACACAAAAACATGATAACTGAGATTCTAAGCAAGAAAAGTAGTGATCTATTAGAAAAGATTATAACTTTAACTTATTTGGACTTTGTACATTATATCATTTAAAATAGTCTATTGATATGCAATGGCTACAGGAATTTTTCTAGTTTATCTTCTGAGATGATACAGATGTAATATTTAAAATAAATTTAAAAAAATTTAAAGATTATTCTTGTGTTATTCTTCTAAATTTCGTAACTACTCCCATTGTGCTTTCAAAAATTTAAATTTATCTCCTTCTACCTATTTTTTACCATGACAATTGCTATTTCAATGTTATATAATGCTTTTCTAAGCATTTTAAATAAATTAACATCAATTAATAAATTAACATTAATTAATAAACTAACATTAACATTAATCCTTCTCTCACTCTAATTCTCTTACGAGTTACGGAAATGACTTCGCATTAAATGCCTAACATTACAAAAAAAAAAAAAAATCCTAAAAATTAATTTTCTATCATCTTATCATATCATTTACAAATGAAATATATATATATATACACTGCTAATTTTTAATTTATTTGTTCTTTAATCAATTAAAAGAATAAATTAAAAATTAACTGTGAATAGTTAGTTTAACTGGATTTAATCGATACCTAATTTAGGTTTTTGCATTGCAATGAATGATAATCAAAAAGCATTATATCTTTCTGAAATATATTAAGCAGAAATTAGATCACTTTCTTAACAGTCTGAAAAATACAAAAATAGCTAAGTCACTCAACAAAAATGTTCAAACAGAAAATAATTGCACTCGTCTGTTTTTCTACAACTAAGCACCGACATACAGCTAATTCAGCTGTAGATTAAAGATAAAGATAGCACACTTGCTTATGTTTGACAGTTATGTCAAAATACACATGCTACTATTCAGCTGCATTGTTTGTTATTCTTCACTCGCCACCTGAAAAGTTAAGGTAGGGGGAAAGGAAAATGGAAAGCTCAAAAATAAAATAGACAAATTTTTCCTTAAATAAAAGCTGTGCTGATTAGCTGTATATTCATTGCTGAAGATTCTATGCATAAAGTGAGCTATGAGTAGATTATTTAGCCTTCTGTAAAATGGAGGTAATGCATTTTGTTTCTTATTATTATATTTTCGCTAAACGTGGTAGAGAATTTAATTTAGGTATTTTACCTTGTGGAAAGTACTAGATTTCAACAAATTAGTAGATAAAAAGAATCACTAAATATTTTAAATTGTATAAGCAACTCCGAATTAGATTCTGATATTACATACGTGACTTAATACTCTTAAATTTTGTGTTGTTGTTTCTTATCACACTTGGTTAAGAGTAAAATCTAGACTAACCCGTGTGTTCTCGTGGTAGGGAGGGAAGGGGAGGCAGCTTCTGTTGTGATGGAGCACCCGTAGGTAGAAGTCTGACTTGGCTCCGTGACGCTGAAGAAGAAGGGCAGTGTCTTCCCGGCAGTCTTTTAAGGGGGGAACTACCCCGCATTTGCATATCGTAGGAGATAAAACCCGGAAAACTACCTTCAGGTAGTCCGGCTAACGAAACAAGATGCTGAACATACAAACGCCATCAGGTCGCCTCATTTTTTTTGATACAGTGTCTACAACAAAGCCGCTAGGAGATTGAACCTTAGTCCTAATTCTTACCAGCGGCACACGTTACCATTGATCCCCCTTGTAAATTCTTATAAAGAATTGTATATTGTATATCTGTATGAAATTGTATATATATATACAATATATATATTACAAAAATTTGAATAAATCATTATGATCTTGGGGCAGCTTGGTGGTCCATTCGTAGTATTTTTGATTAAGAGGAACTTAATTTAAAGCCTAGCAAATGAATCGAATCGAAAGTTCCAGTGTTCACATCAAGGCTGAGCACGATAAATCGATAGGCTGTAAAGTCTTTCCTAAGGGTTTGAGGATGAGGATTCGAACAACTTAGATGCTGTCGTTGGAGGTGTTCATTACAAATGAAGAGAAATAATGAATCAACATTGACCTACCGATAGAGTCACCCCATTGTAAAGTGGTCAATACACCTCACTGGTTCGTAGAGCGATGCTTGGAAGCATAAATGAACCCACAATTGGAAAAAAAATTATTATATTATCACAGTCAAGAAAAAAAATATTCTTGTTTGAACCCAATTTTATTTGTATTAAAATTTTAATTCAATTTTATAATTCATTTCAAGGAAACAAGACTCTATGAAGCATTTTTAGTAAAAGCCATAAATTCATGCTCATATGAATAACTATACTATCTCACTATACAAAAAAATACATATAAATATTATCTTACTAACCTAATTCTCAGGTCCATACAGTTCAGATCCTAGTCCCTATTACATTTATAATGACGACGAGGGACATTTAGAATTTACAACGAGGATCTTTGTTAATGTTATATTTTCCCTTTTAACACCTATGAGACTTGTGTATGCCGTGATCAGCCCAACGTTGGGAGATGAAGGGAGGACATTGCCTTCCAGTAGGAATTTTAGGAGTAACTGTCCAGCATTTGTGTGTCGTATGGGAGAAAACCCCGAAAACTCCCGTCAGACAACCTGACTACCAATGTGAGCTGCTTTACAATTTCATTTCAAATAGCTAGAGAATATGAGAATATACAATTCAAAGAAAATTGTATGACAGTTAAATGCAAAAGTTACTTGAAGAAAGGGTACCGCATATTTCTGTGTATAAGCAGAGAATTTTCAGTACTTTTTAATGATAATGTAAGGATCGGCTTATATACGGAAACACAGACAGGCTAACAGAAAACTTCAAGTACACCACACAATAATAACAAAATATCTTAAATAATGAACGCTACATGGTTCCCCCCCCATTTCTGCTTATATACGTGCTTTGAACTTTGGGTAAATTTTGAAGAAAAAAAAATGCACTTTTTCTCATTCATGGATCGGCTTATATTCGAAATATACGGTAAATAATAAATTTTTAAAAAAGAATTCATTGAAAAAAATTTTAAATCTCTGTATATAAAATCAGCATCAATTATAAAGGGAAGTTTTAGCAGACGTAAAAATACGTGGTTTGCTCTACGCCATGCACGTACACTTATCAAAATAGGGAAATATTATTTGTGATAAGTCAGAAATTTGTTTATTGAAGTTGAAGATGTATTTAAAGAAAATTCCTTTTGGTAGACTTTTTTTTTTTTTTTAATAATGTAATTATTTTTTGAAAAACTTAATGTCTGAAAAGCAATTTGCTGTTTTATTAAAACATCTTCAAAATATCAGGTGAGATGTTTAAAAATAAATGTTGACAGATAAAGAAAAATGTTCTCGAAATGGACGTCCGCGTGTCATTTTATCTTAAAAGCACGAAATTAGAAGTTTGAGAAACTCTGCATTGTTCAATGTCAAATCAATATCACTCAAATGATCGAAGTGCAATACGAGATATCACGCAACGACATATTTGCTGTAGATTGCTTCAACTTTTTTTCCCCAAAATTAACAGCTGGAATTTTTATTGAAGAAAACAGCTGTTTTTAAAGCGAATCTATTCTACTATATAAAATCAATTTTTTTAGTTATAAATCTTAATTGTATTTATTTTTATTTTATTTATTTATTATTATTTTGAACAACAAGATTTTTGGAGAATATATAAAAATGTTTTTCTGTTATTAAAGAATCAGACTTATGTATAAATTTCTAGAGTTGTTTCAAAATTGAGGTTCAATAATTCTTTCAAATCATTAAAAGCTTCTTAATACTAAGTACTAAGTACTCTCTTTATTCATATAAAGAATTAATTATATATATATATATATATTATATTTATTTATTTTGTAATCGAGAGATAAAAAAATTTTGGGGGAAGGCATATTAAAAAAAGTTCAGTTATTAAAAAGGAATCTTATTTATAAATTTCTATTAAGGATCTGTAATTTTTTTTTCAAAGCTTTGAAAAATTGCACAACATTAAGTGTTAAGTACTCTTTAAATTCATATAAAGAATTAATAATATATTTATTTTGTAATAGCGAGGTAACAAGATTTTTAGAGAAGACATATTAAAAAGTTCCAATTATTTCCAAAAGTTTTCCAAATAAATAAAAAAAAGAATAAATAAATATATTATTAAAGAATTAATAATATATTTATTTATTTTTTTTAAATTGAGAGGTATACAAAATTTTGGAGAATACATATTAAAAAGTTTTTCAGTTATTAAAGAATCAATCTTATTTCTAGAGTTGTTTCAAATTTGAGACTCTGTAATTTTTTCAGAACTTTGAAAAGCTAAATAATACCAAGTATAGAGAACTCTTTAAATTTATATAAAAAATTAATAATATATTTTATGTACTATAAAAATATTTTTTCCCTACACTTTGAGACGTTTGCATTTTTCAATATGATTCATAATAGTTTAATCGAGACCTTATAAAGTAGTAAGACACGTTTATAGCTGAGTTTGGTAAAATTATCTTTATAACAATAAACAATTTTTGAATGAGGAAATCTCTATTTTTATCCTTTTAAAGGCAATGAAAAAGCTTTTCCCCTTAGTCACGCACTTAATTTACATAATATCGTAAACCACAGTTATTCGTTTTTGCGCCAAACGTTTACTTGTTTGCTTTTCCTATTATAAATATTATCGAAGCATTTTTTTTTTTTTTTTTATGCCGCACTTAGAACGCTTGAACTTATATTAAATTTATAATGTTCATTTTACACTATTTTGTATATGTTTAATTTTTTTTTTTTTTTTTTTTTTTTTTTTTTTTTTTATGCAGCACTTAGAACGCTTGAACTTATATTCAATTTATAATGTTCATTTACACTATTTTGTATATGTTTAAATTTTTTTTTTTTTTTTTTTTTTTTATGCAGCACTTAGAACGCTTGAACTTATATTCAATTTATAATGTTCATTTTACACTATTTTGTATATGTTTAATTTTTTTTTTTTTTTTTTTTTTTTTATGCAGCACTTGAACGCTTGAACTTATATTCAATTTATAATGTTCATTTTTACACTATTTTGTATATTTTTTAATTTTTTTTTTTTTTTTTGCATTATAATTATCAGTTGTTTTATTAATTAGAAATTCAGTCACTGAAATTCTTCTTATTATTTTTAATTTTTAAAACATTGTTTCTAACTTAATAGATTATTTTTCTTGAAAAATGCTGCAAAAACGATTTATTTAATAATTGTCGAATTTTTAAATTAAGTCAACTTTTAAAAAGTCTGCATTCCAATATAATTTGAGTTTTTTTTTTCCCCCGTTGAACATCGGTGGGCTTCGTGTACCACTTATGTATCTAACGAACAGCACACCGACGGTTGATGAGGAGAGGTCAATGCCTTTTAGAAAACATTTAAGGGTAACTGTCTGCCGTTTGCGTGCCGTACAGGAGAAGACCCAGAAAACTCCCATCAAGCAGCCTGAATATCAATGCAAGATTCTTCTACACATATTGTCATAATCGCCATCAAGTTTCCTTTTTTCTGAAAGTAGTCATTACAGAAAGGCCATGATTCAAACTACATTCACGTTAGCTTCGCACGTTGCCACAATTTGTTAAAAACATAAATAAACACTTTAAGATATCTTAAAGTGTTTATTTATATATATATTATTATTTATTTATATATTTATATACATATATTTATTTATATATATATTAGTGTTTATATATATATGTATATATATATACAAGAGCTCATCCAGTTAGTGGCTTAGGGGTTTGAGCCCTCCCCCAACCCATGAGTGAGATGCGTTCATATTTTAAGCCCACCGACGGAGGATAAGGGAAGAGCATTGCCTTCCGAGCGGCTCGTCATATGGGAGAAAACCTGGAAAACTCCCGATAGACAGCCTGGTTGTCGATTCGAAATGTTTTACATACGTTATCACAATCTTTCTTCACTGTCCTTGTTTTTTAAAGAAACAAATGATTGTAAGGCACGCCACCATCGGATTCTTACCTGAGCCCTCCTGCATGCTGGCTGTGCACGTTACCATTGTGCCTCGAGTCGGATTGATGTATATTTAAGAGGGAAATAGGAAAGGTTTTAAACACTGTTGTACCACAGAAAATTGTTTAAAACACTGTTATACACACTGTTATACTTTAAATGCATTATAAAATATAATAGGAGATCCCTATTACACAATTCATGATTTATCCAGTTGTTATTAGAAATAATGAAATTTGATTTGTGGATAGAAAAATGAACCTTAATGTTATTTCAACATTCACTTAGGCCAATTCCAGTCAGTGAAAAATAAATTGTTGAAAAATATTGTTTTTTTTACGAGATCATTTTTCTTAATAACTGACGAACAAGTACTACAGCAAGTCTACAAATCTACAGTATTATAAGTCTACAATCGAACAAATCTAAAGTTATCCGTAAAACCAAGTAGCTGATATACGATTCTAAATCCCCCTATCTAAGATAGTTCCAGAATTGGGCAAGTCTGCGATGTGGCCAAATTTCTTTTGACTTACAAGCTTAATATTAAGAAACACGACGTCTGGGAAGACAATCAAAAAAATATAGCAGGCTGCAGTGTCAAAGAAAAAAATAAATAAAAATTTTTAATTTTACAGAAATTAAATTTTGGAGAATGGATTTGCCTTTCTGTAAAATGCTTAATCGATTAATCCTTTTGATGCATGCTAATATATAAGCAATTTGAGGCCATAATGATACATAGTGGTTGAAATTTGAATAAAATATTTAAAAATTTTTTTAAATGTTAATATTGGGTTTTAAATCAATACGGCCTTTATAAAGTTATCAGTTCTAATACAAATTTGTCTTTTTATTGCTATTTCATAAAAATATTTTTAACGATCACGGTAAATTTCTTCATAAATTCCACAGAGAATTAAATATTATGATCATTATTTAATAAAATCTGTGTAAAGTTTGCATACAAAATTAAAATTAATTATTAATAAATTGCAATTTTAATAGTGAACAGTTTTTTTAAATGTTAGGGGCTTAATTTGATGTCATTAGCCAATCATATGATTGGAACTTTTTTAATTTAAAATCATCAGCCAATTATAGCTTTATTCAGTGTAACCAAATGGAAGAGGAACCTAAAGAGAAGTTTCTTCCAGTAAATCGTAAGAGTTGGTCTGCATGAGTGTTACATATGAAGAAAACCAGCATGAATCTGCTAATTTTATTGAAAATTAGTATTAAAAAATTTGTTTGAAAAGCAGACCAAAAGCTTTTCTTTGTCCATTCCTTTTAATATGGACATTCCTTTTACAAGAAATATGTTGTTTATGGCATAAATTTTTATGACGGTCGAATTGTTCGATAGAAAAGGGAAACGAAGGCCACAATATCATGTCAAGGAAACCCGTTGGTGGAGTGGAAGCTTATTTTGTAATTTTTTGGACATTTTTATTTAATCTTTAAAGCCTTACAATCTATCGTTATCTATATTTAAAGAGAGGGAAGTATCTATGTGTGTATATAACTACTTAAAGCTGTATTTTCTCACTGAATTTACTATTTTTTATCTGGTATATAGTCAAAAATCTCGAAACAATGGTCGCTATTTATTTTTTAATTAATGAAAAACCTTATTTTGTGCCTGGTGCCATCTGGTGGCGTAATCGCTTTATCAGTTTTTTATTTTCTTTAAAAACTTTCTATAAAAGTAAAATGGTAAATTTTTGAAGTTTATATTATTGCGTTCTTTTATATATATATATATATTTTGTTTATTTCAAAATTCATTTTATTTCTAAATAAATAAAAAAAATTTTTTGGAAAATTGTAAAGGAAAATTTACTTTGTAATTTGTCAAACGATCGTGTGCATTTTCACAGACATTTTTTTCTTAATAAATATACCAAAACTAAAATTTATGTTCGTAATTTACCAAAACTAATAGAGTATGTATGTAGTCCTAATAAAAAATCTACCAAAACTTATAGAGTATGTATGTAGTCCTAATAAACTTTACCAAAACTAATAGCGTATGTATGTAGTCCTAATAAAATTCAACAAAACTAATAGCGTATGTATGCAGTCCTAATAAAATTTACCAAAACTAACAGAGTATGTATGTAGTCCTAATAAAATTCAACAAAACTAATAGTGTATGTATGTAGTCCTAATAAGCTTTACCAAAACTAATAGCGTATGTATGTAGTCCTAATAAAATTCAACAAAACTAATAGCGTATGTATGCAGTCCTAATAAAATTTACCAAAACTAACAGAGTATGTATGTAGTCCTAATAAAATTCAACAAAACTAATAGCGTATGTATGTAATCCTAATAAGCTTTACCAAAACTAATAGCGTATGTATGTAGTCCTAATAAAATTCAACAAAACTAATAGCGTATGTATGCAGTCCTAATAAAATTTACCAAAACTAACAGAGTATGTATGTAGTCCTAATAAAATTCAACAAAACTAATAGCGTATGTATGCAGTCCTAATAAAATTTACCAAAACTAATTGTATACAGTTGGGCAACGCCGGTTCATATCTATTAGTCATAAATAACTTCATTGAATTTGTCCATGATCCTGATTTCCAGAAAATATTTCTGTTCAACGATTGTACTATTTTGATCAATCTTCGTAGAGAAATACGACACGAGTTTTCTTATCGAACTTGCTGCATTCATTTATCTTTCATTTACTTTCTGAGTCAACGTGTTCTCGTGATCAGATTACTTAATGAGTTCTTGTTGTCATTCCAAAGGTTAGCACGTATGTGACAGCAGCAAATGGAAAAGGGACAATCACTCTTGTCCTATATGTCAGGAAGAAGAAAGACATTTTAATGGCGGGTTGCAGTTTTCCCCTTTTATGGATTATTTATTTAAGTATGTGATGTTTTTTAACGAAAAATAAGGGACATTACTATGGGAGATGTATCCATGGCTGATATAATCGTAATACAGTAACTTATTTTTGAAGATTAAATGCTGATTCTCAAGTTCCAGTACTCAAAACACTTTGGCACAGTTTGAGAGCGCGGACAAGCATAAATGGATTTGAATCAGACATGTGATTTAGAAAATGAAGAAAAGAAATAAATTCCTAGAAGGGTGTAAATCAGTGAGCCAAGAGCGATTAGAGTTAAAGAAAATACCGTAATGAGATGAAGTAGGGAAAAAATACTTTGTGCTTTGCAGAATAATTATTGTGGTAGATTGGATAGAAGGATAGGTTACTGTGGTGATTTGAGTACTAAATCTATCATATGAGTTTCTTGATGAGAATTTTTTTTTGTCCTAATGCAACTGGCAAACACTTAGACAGCTTGGTCTTGGATGCCTTAAGACAAGCGCTACAGACGTTACTCACTTTGCATTACCCAGGGGCGCGTGTAACTTGTAGATACGGACGCGGAGTAACAATGCCCTCGCAACGCTCTACGATCCTATTAGGACCGGGACCTACGGTTTAAAGTGGATTCGAACCACTACAAACATCCATGGCACCGCCGGGACTCGAACCTGAAGTGCCGTGCGCCAGAGCGCTAGCCACTCGGCCATTCAGGCCCCTTGATGAGAATCGTTTAACATGAAAAATAGCGTGCATCTTAGCAATCCAGTTTTCCTGATTTTACTATTGTTCCTCTCATTTATTCAGTAGCGTGTTTATCATTGAACATTTTCGAAGAATCGCTGTGGACTCCCTTCTGAACCATCTTTTAAAATCCTTTTTTTAATATTAAATCTGAACATTTTAATTAATTTTGAAGTAATTCTTCATTTTTATGAAAGCTTTCATGTTTAATTGTTTTATTACTAATAACTTGAAGCAGTCCATTTCTTGGATGCTAAGTCCTACCAATGATTTTTATCCTACTACTGAAAGTTCAACGAATGCATTTGCTTTTTTTGTCATGGTCTTCCCACATTAAATATATATTTGCTTGAAATTTGAGTTGCTGTAGTTGTAATGTTGTATAATGGGAACATAAATAAATAAAAGGATCAAATTTAAATCATGTTAAGGTCATGATATTATCCGAAATCCTAGTTGTTATTATAAAATCCTGCATATACTGACTGGTTTCTTAAAAAAAAAAAAAAATCACACGTCTACGACAAAAGAATGTACGTATTAAGTTTTAATGCTACGAGACCAGATACATCATTGAAATTGAAACAATTATCGAGATAGAAAAGATTCTTGAAGAAAGATTTTGAGTAATGCTTTATCAGGAAGTAAATCTCATTTATAAATAAGTTGTTTACTGATATTCTGTTAAAGTGCATTTTTCGATAACTGGTAATGTAGAGTAAATGATAAATGAAATTGGATTTTTTGTTTGATAAAACCATAAAACAAAGTTTTTGTTAATTTCCAATATTTCGTTTATTTGATTCAATAAATACTTCAAAATAAATCAGATATCAGATAGAGTCACTGTAGTTCTCATTAGAAAAATTATATGAAAATTTAAAATTATCCTTCGTTAACAATATAAAGAGGAGGAAAAATAGAAATGTGAGGACAAAAATAGCACTTACGGTTGATATAATTTAAATTCATTATTTAAGTGTAATGACGTGCCTTTTCTTAAAATGTACCTACTCTTTGAAAAAAATTTAATATAACTATTTTTATATATTATTTAGTATTTAAAAGAAACAAATGAAGTTTATAAGAAATACACTGATTATTAAAATTATTTATATCAGAGATGCACAGATTTGTGTGTAAACAAAAACGAAAAATAAAAAATCTAACTTATATGTATACCGTTTCTTTATAAATAATATGAAATAGATAATGTGATATAATAATAAAGCACATAAAGAATTAGATGCGTGACATTATAATGCGTGTTTTAGCACTCACTTTGATTTTTCTACAACCCCAGAGTAAAACTGATTACTTAAATGGCTTTTATTGATCGATTATATATATGTAGAGATAAAAATAATTACGTAGATGGGGAATCCTTCATCTAAGCTAGTGTGCTATCGACAAAAGATATGATCCTTGCAATAAAATAGAAAGCATCGAATTAAATATTTTTCTAATATTTAAATGTTTACTTTTTTATTTATTTAAGTGAAGTTGGATCATGTTTCCTGCTTTAATCTTTCGTCAAAATCTGGAGATTTTTCAAAAAAAGAAAAAATTACAAATCATATTTTATACATGTATAAATAATGAACATGTAATGTAATGTATAAATAATGTATCCGTTATCTATGTTGATATATAATGAACAAATATATGCATACGTCCGCTATATATGCCCATTTTATTAGGAATTAACTTTTGTAATAATACACTGTTCAAATTTAGATCAGAGAAGCACAGGCTTGTGCGTGCACAAAAACGGAAAAAAAATATCATCTAAAATATATGTGTCATTTCTTTCTAAATTATATAAGCACAATAAGTTATAAAAAAATAACGTTATATAATAAAAAAAAAAAGTACATAAAGAATTAGATGCGTGATAGTACATCAACTAAATAAATATTTTAGCCTATATGCTATATGTTTAGCTATATATTCCCTTTTATTTGGAATGAAGTTTGTAATAATACACTGAATGTTAAAATTATTTACTGAGATGCACAGACTTGTGTGTGCCCAAAAACAGAAAAAAAAAAAGTATCTAAAATATATGTATATCATTTCTTTATAAATAATATAAAATAAACAACATATATAATAAATATAATGCAACATATATAATAAATAACATTTAATGCACTGTTACATGAAAAACTTTTCACTATTTCAATTTTAGAATTATGAAAAATTTTCACTTTTTCAATTTTATAATTATGAAAATTTTCACTATTAATTTACACTCAATTTTACAGTTCTGAGAATTTGACACTATTTAAATTTTACAGTTATGAAAATTTCCTCTTTTTCAATTTTACAAATACGAAAAATTTTCACTATTTCAATTTTACAATTATAAAACATTTTCACTATTCCAATTTTACAATTATGAAGAATTTTCACTATTGCAATTTTACAATTATCACTATAAATATAAATATAAATATGTATAAATATAAACATATATAAGTATAAATAGTGCCGATGCAAATTTTGGCCAACGACTTAATGTTATTCTCGATCACGAATCTCTGTTATTTTTACAAAATATGGAAATAATTTTACGTATCACAGAATACGAGAGACAAAAACTGGATTCAATCGAATGATGGAATGAAACATGATATTTTGATGGTTTAAATCTCCTCTTTTGCGTAACGAATAAAAAGTAGCTGAAACTCGATATGCTGTCTATGAAGCGTTTAATAGGTCTTCCGTAAAAACACCTATTGACTTTCTTTCTTATCTTTCCTTTTTCCTTTTGAAGAATCTTTGTGTTTTTAGTTCTTCTACACCTAAACGAGTTTCACTTCATCTTACACTAGCAAAAAATGGTATTTTAATCAACGAATCTCCATTTAATATCAGTTATGTTCAAAAAAATCGATCATAAAACAAATTTTTGTATATCCTGGCTGTTACCTTATATGAAAACTGATAATATGATGTTTTTTTTTGCTTGCTTACTGAAGATTCATTGATTTGATTCTAGACATCAGAAACACTTTATTATTATTATTTTTTTTTTTTATACAGCTGGAAAGCACTTAGACAATTGTCTTTGATGCCTTAAGGCAAGCGCTGCACTAACGTTACTTACTTAGCACTACCCAGGAGGTGCGTGTAGCTTAGGATAAGCTAAAGGTAGCTTAAGGTAAGCTACGGACGCTGAGTAACAATATCTCCGCAACTCTCTACGATCACGGGACCTACGGTTTAAAGTAGATTTCGAACCTCTACAAACATCCATGGCACCGAGTGCCGGAGCGCTAGCCACTCAGCCATTAGGCCCTAACATTTTATTATGAAAGCTTTGAAATAGATATTTAAAAACCAACTCTTCGCTAAAAATTTAGCTTTTAAAATTTATTTTACTAAATATTAATATGTTATTTCATGTTATACTAAATTTTTATTGTCAATCAATACGAGTTTAAAATATAGGCTACTAATTCTTCTATTTAAGGCTACTAATTCTTTATGTATAACATCCATTTTAAAGAGAATAAATTTGATCATCTGACCAAACAAGAATAAATTTTTCAAAAATGGCATTTTTTGTTGTATTCATGAATAAGTAAGAAAATGTAGAGAAATGACGTGTGATTTTATTTGCCTTCATTGAAAGAGTATAATTCCTTGTAGTAATAATACTTTTTGTGTTTTAGTGTTTTTGTGTTTATAAATAAATTTACATTCCATACGTCGATTAGCATTTTTGTTAATATATTTAATATATGTCGATTAACATTATTGTTAATACATGTATCTAAAGCCAGCAAAAATTACATTTTAATTAGCGTATAAAAGAGTTAACTTAAAATGCATCTTCTATTATTCGTATTCATCTTTCAAATTCTACAATATCTTCAAGTCTCTGATTTGAAAACATATTTTCCATCGAATTAATCGAAGAAGTGAATCAATTTCTATTAGATCACATTTGATGATTCATATAGATTGCTGAATTAATTATTCAAATACTTCGAAACTCGACCGTAACCATTTCAGGTAGTTTCGATGAAAGTTTAGGATTACAGCTGATTGATGTCATTTGTTCAGGTATTCACTGTCATACTATCGCTAAAAATGCGTTAGGTTGATGTCATCTGTTCGGTTTTTCACTGTCCTATTGCGGTAGAAAGTTGTTTTTCTGATTGCAAACTATTTAGAATGAAAATTGTAACTGTATTTCAGTTGTAACGATTTAACTCGTAAAATGACATGGCAAAATCTTTTTCTTTTGCTATCTTAAAAAAGCTTTTCATTTTAATGAAAAACATTTTGCTTCGAACTAAGAAGCACAGACTTTTAAATGCCTCACATAAAATAACTACTTCTTTTTGCTTTTGGGTGAATCTCCATTGCAAAACCAGACGGTTCCTATGTATTTGTCTAGGCGCATTGTCTTCTTCACTTTCACTGCTTTCACTGTCGGCTGCTGTTATAAAATAATTTCTCGATTAATTTACTGTCTTCTTCCATATCTGAAAATCCTTTAAATCCATTTTCCCCTTATATCTACGATTTCTTTGGCTTCATTTATTATCTATTTAAATCCTTTAAAATTGTCTGAAAAAATGAGGCCAACGTTTTTTCAACGCAACTTAAAAGGAAGCAATTAAAATAAAACGTTTGGTAAATCAGCTCGGAAAGAGTTTCAAGACTTCAAGACTAACAGTACGGCATACTACAGGAAACATCATGATATTAATGAATTAAAAAAAAATAAGTCATTGGAAATTAACTTAAGTCCTTTAAATTAATATTATATTAATTAATCATATTAATGGACTAAGGTCTAGTGGTAATGAGCATGCAGTAGAGCGAAAATTTGCGTCTGCTAGAGACAAGGGCTTCAGTCCATAGAAACGACAAGACTCACTTGTTATAAAACATCTCGCATCAATAGTCAGGCTACCTGGTGGGAGTGTTTTAGGTTTTCTCCCATACTACACCCAAATGTAAGGCCCCCTGTATACCTGTATTACCTGTTTATACCCCTAAAAGTTCCCTGAAGACACTATCCTGCACCGTCATCCGTCTGTGTTCTGTTTGTTCAATACTCACCTTTCTAACTGGTTAATGCTAAATAACCCTAAGTACTGAGCTGAGGTATGGAGAAAAGAAAAAAAAAAAGTCATTGCCTTCAGAAACAAAGATACTTCACAGAAATTGTGAAAGTGTATGTGAAATAATACGATTCACAAATATTGTATATAACACAAGTTTTCGTAGAAAAAAAAAAAATCTATTTTAAAACCTTCTAAAATAAAGTTTTAGCTATAGATATTGGTCTATTTATATTTATCCACTTTTATATTAATTTCTATATTGAAGTATAATAAAAGAAAAGTAAAACGTACGAGAATATATGATGCTCAAAATACATAATTTACATACTCTTAGTTCTTTATAGGTTTTACAACAGTACATTTTCTAGAGACGTAAACAATTTAAAAATAAAAATTTTAAATCTCTTCAGAATTTTCTTTTACGTTATTTTTCACCACGAAGAAACAATATACAAACTTAAAATTATGAAATATGTGATCGTTCCCTGTATAACGGTACTCTTGCATTTTTATCCGTAGCATTGCCGGTGATATATTTAGTTATTTTAAAGATACAGCTTGCAAAAGTAACAAATATTATTTCTTGTCTTGTCTTATCTTGTAACTTTGAGATTTATGTTCGTTGATGCTGCTTTATCTCAATTTATCCAAATGCAACAAATATTATTTTACTTTTAAACTAGCAAAAAAAAAAAATAAATAAATAAATAAAAAAGTTTAAAAGTCATTTTTGTGTTTACCTTTGAAAATACGTATATTGCGATTTAAACAATGATGTTACTCATGCTGCCATCTGTTGGTAAGAAATATAATTTATATTTATTACTAATGAAGTCAAAATATCTGTTTGAAATTTGAATTATATTTCCTTTTAAATTATCAAAATTACTCTTCATATGTAAAAAATATTTTCACATTTATTTATTTTATAATTTTATTTTAAATAAGTCATATTTCAAAGAAAATTTTTAAAAATCTTATCAACATAATAATAATAAGACCTTTAAATTTATTCCTTTTTTTATTTTATTATACTTATTTATTTATTTTTAACATATTTAATGGTAGTGAAACCAACGATCAACTCAGATTGATCTTTGGTGCGTAAAAAGACTACTCCCATCTGCTCAATGCTGATTTGTCAAATAGTAGACACATCCAGACGATTATTGAGGAAAGGTTTTTTCTTCAAAAGGTTTTTGAATTGTGGGCAGATATGTGGAAATTCACGAGGGAAATATTTAGAGGTTTTGATACCCCGAAATCTCTTGAACCATATCAGAAATAACTGCTAATCTGAATCTTGCACAACCAACCCTTTAGAGTCAGTTATCACGGAGAGACCATCCTACCCGCTACCTCGAACTTGAATGTTACATATTTATACAGATGGCTCCTTGACTGAACATTCATCAAATGTCAGGAGCAGGAATATTTTCTTCCATTTTTTTTTTTCTGTGTTCCTGTCGGAAAACAAAAACACCTTCGATGGAGAAGTAATGGCTATCTGTGAGGAGCTACAGCAACTTGTCCAAACATCTTTTACAACAAGGTGGTTTCACTATCGAATTCAGGACTGCCATACAAGCTATCGGATCATATGAAGCACCTTCCTCTAAGAATATTATGGAATGTCGAGCTGTTTTTGAAAGATTGACGGTAGAAAGAGAGACACATCGCCGTCCACTGGATCCCTGGACACTGTGACATTTTGGATAATGATCAGGCAGATTTTTCTGGCTAAGAGTGGCACACGGATAGTCCAACAGCCAAATACTTGAAGCTCTTTTCATTCCATGAAACTCTATATCAAAAATCAAATGAGACTTTGATGGAAGGTGAATGTTCAGTCAAGGAGCCATCTGTATAAATCTGTAACCACTCAGGTTCGGAGTAGTGGGTATGAATGGTCTCAAGGGATGCTCATATCTCCTCGAGGAATTGGAAAAACATTTTGGAACAGGTTATTTCGGACAAACCTCATGAAAAAAGCTGTCGCGTATTTAGACTAGTGGTGGGCCATGACTGTTTGGTGAGCCATCTGCACCTCATTGGCATTTTTGACAGCCTAAAATGCCCGCTCTGTGGGAAAGACGAGATTATGGACAGACACCTTACAGCAAGATGCCATTTCTTGCGTGGGGACTGCGAGGTGAAAAGATATTGGAGAGCTAAAACTTTGCTGATGAGATATTGACTTTTTTCTCTTATTGTTTTCTTTTTCTTCTGTGTTTTTACTCTATTTTGATTTCATAAAAAGAGTCTGTCATTTTCTCTTGCCGTTATAAATATAAAAAAAATAAAAAAAAATAGATGTTTACATTCATCTGGTATCGTTAATAAAAAAATAAAAATGTGTTGTGCTGCCATCTATTCAGGAACTTACAAACTTTTTCTTCTCATTATGATGGGATGTTGAATAAATAGTAAAGTAAAAATAGTGCTGCCATTTATTTGTTAATTTTTTCTGTAATATTCCTTAATTTTTGAAAGACTAAAATAAGTGATAAAGGTCTTGAAATCTTGCTAATTTTTAATTCTATAAATTCATAAAATTAGTTCGAATATTTTTCTCATTCCTAATATATTAAACAAACTGTAATAAATGAATATTATAAAATATAATGGGAATAGTTCGTTCATTTTTTATTATTTTTAACTTAAAATGCCTTAAAAATTCTACAAGTTTTAAATATCTTCAATGTCATGAAAATATATTAAAAGGTGGCAAGCATTCTATAGAAATATACAATCAAAGTCATATCTATGAAAATCTGCAGGTTACGTAGGTAAAAATTCGTCCTATTTAAAAATATGAAAATTATATGTACACAAATCTATCTATACAATTACAAATTTTTACATAAATAAAAAAAAAATCATATCTATGAAAATCTACAGTACGTAGTTAAATCATTTAAAAATATGAAAATTATATGTGAAACAAATTATTTTAAAATAAAAAATCTACAGTACTGAAAAATTCGTCCCTATTTAAAATATGAAAATTATATGTACACAAATCTATCTATTTATTTTATTTCATCTAATTTATATTGTATAAGTTATCATTTTATGGAAATATGTGAAAAATTTTAATAAAGGAAAAAATATTACTGGGTGAAAAAAAAAAAAAAAAAATTCTTCGTTTCCTGCTATTTTATCTTATTAACTGATAACCTTTATTATCTCCGATATCTATTTCCACCTTGACAAAACTTTACAGTTATATCCTCAGATTTTTGTAGGGAAGTATTTTGACATCATTGTTTCAACGGCTGCATGTTCATTCTATAAGAAGCCCTTTTCGTTATTGTTAATCAAATAATTAAATGTTTAAGCCAATTTTTAAAATATTTATTAATAACTAGAGATCATTTGTTTTTTAACTAATATGTAATACAAATAAATATAATTTTTTTAGATAAAGTTCAGTAGTTATCATCTAAATTTAACTAATCAAGTGTTATTAAAAACCTTAGAAATTATGCGATGATATATAATAAAAGCTCAGGAATTCTCATATTCATTTGCAGGTTAACTACTCTCCACTCTTATTTGTTTTCTGCGATTTTTGACTTATTTTTCCATTTAAAATATAACAAATGTATTTGAGTAATTTAATGAAAAAAATTTTTTAATGTATACATCATAATATCCCAATTACAACTTGTTGACCAGTGGTAATATTCACAAATAATATGCAAAAAGGGCTACAGTTTTCAAGTCAGCTGACGATGTCTGCTGCAGTCACTCCATTCAGAAATGAGAAGACTTGTAACAATTTTGACACAGCTTATTCAAAGGTTTCGTTTCGATTTTCAGAATACCAGGTGGGGAGTTATTCGGTTTTTTCTTTTTCGTGCAACATGCGAATGCTACTCAGCTAGCCTAAAGGAATCTTTCAAGGCCATATCTTTAATTTGTCTGTCATCTGTGCTAACGTGTATATGAGCAAAATACGAGACCCCGAGGCATAACACCAAAATACTAGCTATCGATGCACATATAAATCGTCTCTGCAATCAATAATGAGGTATAGCTTTTAAGTCAGTTGTCTCCAAACGTTTGTCAGACCACACTACTTGAAGTGATTCATCTGAATTTTAAAATAAAATATTAAAATGCAAGATAAAAGGAAAGCAAAAGACATTTTCGAGGAGTCAAAATAATTTTTTGTATGCAATTTATTATTATTATTATTATTATTATTATTATTATTACTGCAGCTTACGACTGGACATGATGCTCAAAAAAAAGGATAAATAAACTATGTCTTAATCTATGGAGTCGTAGTTTTGTGATTCCTAGCTTAAATCATTGTTTTTGCCCTTTCTCCATTTGCATTTAGTATAGATGACTTAATAGTTATAACACTGCTTGTTTTTAACCAATCGTAACACTGCTACGGGAACAAAAATAATTTCAAGACGTATGACTCAGACTACATAGCCTGTCAATATTTATAAAATAATTTATAAATTGTGATATTTTAATCGATTCCTTAACCAGATTTTTTTTTCAGCTCTCATTTTTAATTTATAGTGGCAATTGACGAACTGCAGAAGAAAGATGCAGATTATGTCAAAAACCTAATTATGAATTATTATTATTATGTTGGACATTGATCCTGTATTAGCCTCAGAGGGTGGTAAAATATTACGTTAAAGAACTGGTTTACGAATTGTTAGTTGTTATATGTCAGAATCATGTCAGTAGTAGCTTTCACTAGCATACGAGTCGACCTAAATTCGATCTTCGCGTGTAGTATGCATTGCATTTGAATAATGTATAAATATTCAATGGAAATTATGATAATAGTGTTTCGCATCAGCTCAGAAGACGTACGAGTCATTCATGTTTTGTTTTCATATGAAAAAGAAAATACTGGGCGATTAACCTGGAAAACCCTTTCAAGCCAGCCATCTTTTTTCCTCTAACCCTGCCAGACCAAACATCACCTAATAGATGTCCTTGATGAGTAAAAAATTATAACAATGCATTATAATTAGAAAAAAAACATAGCTTGATCGTATACCTGTCAGAACTAATGTCACCACAATATGAAGTCGCTTCTTCTCGGAAGGCATAACCAATCGGCCTTCAAAGGAATGTTCATAGTAAGCAGAACAGAAGTCCTAACAGTGTACAAAAAAAAAAAAAAAAAAAAAAATGTTGAACGAGAAAACTATTCACTTAATTAGAAAAAAAAGCAGACTTGATTGTATATCCGCAAGAACTAACATCCCTATATATCCTATATATGAAGTCCTTGATAAAAAATAAATATATATATATAATAATATATTATAAGTAATTAATAAAATTGGGACTTGGTAGTATACCAAAAATCACCAAAAGTATAAAGTCCTTCATGAACAAAAAAAGTCAATTATAATTAGTATAACCATGGATTATACAAGATTTTCAAATGTCAAATTCAATGTTCAGGTTTTTCAATGCCGTTACTAAAATAATACAAAAAAAAAAATGAAACTTCTTCATGAAAAACAAGCGTATTAGTTCAAATGTCTAATATTTAAAAGAATTTTCTGTAGAGAGGGAAAAAAAATGCTTCTTTTATTATAAAATAAACGTTTTTGTGAGGGAAATAAGTGTTCTAGAAAGATTGCAGGAAAAATTCTAAAAAGGAGCAATAGCAACTCATAGCTCTCATGTTTTGCAGCTTTATTAAAATATAAATTAAAGAAGTCTGAAGAAGAACTTTGGGTACATGTCAAAAAGCATTAACTATTTCACAGCTCACCCCTTCAGTAACTTTTCAGCATTAGAAGCTAAGTCAATAATATTTAATAAAATTAGAACTAGTATAATAGAGAACAGAATGCGATAATTGAGAGAGGGTGTTTGGTTTGGCAAAAGGGCTACGTTATTTTCGCTTATAAAGGGTCGAAGAGGAAAGGCTGAGAGGAGAGAAAGGTTTTAAAAAGCACTGAGTTTAAGCTGGATTCCCACGCAGTTATTTAAGATCATTTGAGAGACAGTTATTGCCAAATCACGAAAACTTGATATCCACTGCCCGCTCCAGATTTTCCGGAAGATTGGCTGGACTTTCTACGACACCCGATCTTTTGGTATCACGGTGGGAATCCAGCTTTAGGGCACCTACACGGTGTTGATTGTGGCTACACACAGAAGAAGAGTGACTTGGGTCAGTGCCCGTCCTCTTTTACGGCTACTTAAAATGATAGATTGATGTGTGAACTTAGTGATAACTTGTAGCTTCGTAGTGGAAAGGGCATGCTGGTTGCAAGAGGGGTTGAGGTTTCCACGCCACATAGCATAAATGTGAACAAATCACCCTTAAAAAGATTTCCATCCAAGGGTTTTCCCCTATTTTTGTATTTGCAATGTAACAGGCTCTCTAATGTATCCTGGATGATGAAGTTGAATCCCGTTACGAATGCCCTGTCGGTGATGAATGTCCACAAGTCAAGTTGCTTGACATTGAAAAAAAATTTTTTTCATTAAATATTCAAAACTATGAAAACATAACAGCAATTAATTTTGATTGTATTGTAAAAAACCCGAAGTAGTGAGAGCTATTGGGTATGCACCAACTTGCGTACTCAATTCCGATAGTTGTGCATGTAATTATTATTCATTTTTTTAATAAAACGAGTAAATTCAAATGGAGATATGACACTCGCATCTAACAAACTGTCTGGTACGCATTTTTTCCGGTTACTCAATGCGGCACGGAAATAACCCAATTATTCATTAAGTCCTGAAAACTTTATTTCCCCACACCATTCTAGGCGACGCTGTTGATTTACCGAAAAGGGGATCTCCATCATAGGATATCATCTCTTCATAACGGTTTTCTTAAACTCTATTTTAACTTTGCATTAACAAAGAATTATTGAAAAAACCCAATGAAATTTGTGCGTTGCAATCGCGGTTCGAATTCTTCAGTAATGATGTTTTCTCATACTCGATTATCATCAGCTATGTATGGATGAACACGCAGCACTAACAAAATCACGTGAAATTGGTGTATCGTGTAAAATTGAAAACTCCTGTGTTCAGCGTGTCACACATGAAAGCATACAGTGAAAGTAAACTGTCTTCTACGCCCCTCTTTCTACCCCCAAACGTGAGAGACAATACAATAAATATACCATTCACTCTGGCAATCACATATTTTTAGTTTGTTTGCTTTATCGAGGTGCAATTGTTGGATTAAAATTGAAGAAGGAAGACATCAAATCTCCTTGAATAGGATCGGATAAAGCAGACAGGCTGTTGTTTGTTTTGGTTTTCACATCCAAATTTAGGATTCGTCTAACTGGTCTAACTTAAACTACACACACCTGATGAAAGCGGAATTTGATAAACTGATAAGAGCTTTTTTTACCCTTCCTTTTCAATATTGTTTATTCTCTTTTTGAGTTTATTTGGTTTTACCAAAATGAAAAATAATATTCAGAAATTCTAATTATGGGTATACAACGGATAAATTGGCTGGTGGGTAAAGTTTATCCAGTCTTGTAAATCTGGCAAAAATGTCGGAAAAAAGTTATCATAAAATCGTAGTATCGGTTTATCAGTTAGTTTTATTCCCTTATTTACATAGGTTTTTCAAGATGTATAATAATATGAACTGTGTAAATTGGTTTGTAAAACGGCTTTCAGAAAATGCGATAAGTTTTTGAAGTTACTTGCATAATTTACGCTAAATTCAATTTCTTGGCATATCTCACGATTCATGTTCATGATTTTCATATTCAGCTAAGTCTGCTGCCTTGGCACACACAACAGCAATACTTGTATTT